>VXCM01007687.1:0-24299 GCA_014773175.1 Lucifuga dentata | reverse complement strand
GATCAGATCTGATGACATCATCAGTCATTTTATTTATGTTTTATAACGACTGAAGACGAGCAGCTACAGTTAGTTGAATTGTTTATACACTAAAATATTACAGGATTTAGTGATTTCTACTTATACTGTCTCTACACTGATTCATTTTTGTCATGTTGTAGTATTGTTTACTTCTAAAATCACCATGACGACATTGTTCAATATTACATTTTCACATTCTCTTGAGCATTGTAATCACAAAAATACCTTCAGATATGATATAATTTTAAGGATTATATCACCCACCCATGACTGAACAGACAAAGAACAGAGCGCCGCCTACAGAAACTCTCATTTTATCAACAGAATGAGAAGAAGAATCAGTCGTACCCACAAATCATCTGCTGTCCATCATCCAGAAGAACTCACATACAATAAGCTTTTCTATGAAATGCATAAAATATTGGTTATTATTACTTTAAGTGATAAAGGAACATCAACAGATACTTGAGAATAAACAACAGGGTCAGAGGTCAACCACAGATCCAGCTGTCAGGAGGCAGTTGTGCTGCTGCTAATGAGATGAAACTGAATAATGAGGTAGACAGACGCTAACGAAGCCATTTCCCCTCTGATTAACGAGCGTGGAAACACTCTCCTCAGGCCAGGCTCATTACTGAATCACCAACGTCTTCTCCAAAAGAAGAAAAGTTCACAGCTCGGCCTCCGACGTCACCGTGCTGGCAGCGGGTTTTTGGAAAACTCTGAGGTTATAAAGTCTGACCAGCATAAAGGCTGAATTATATTTTCTGCACGGACGTTTGCGTGGGCATGAACTGACACGGAGATGTGATAAGCTTTCATCTGTGTGCATCTTCTCATCACGCCAAACTGTTATTTAACCGCTGTTATCCCAAACAGTGGGTCAAAACGGCTACGAGCGGATCCTCTATTTTGACTCCATCGTCCACACAGAGTTACAAAATCTGGGATGTGCATGGACAGGTGAAAAGGTGCCGTGCGATGGGGTGTGTCTTTTTTTTTTTTAACTTTATTTGTTTTCACATATATCAAAAGAACAATACAAGATTATATTAAAAAAAAAAAAAGAAGAAATGTGAAGGTAAACTGCAAAAAACCCTCAGGCAGCTTGTACAAGGCAGCTCGCCATAATATACATGTCACCATTTAATTCAGAAGACAGAAAAATAAAATCAGAAGCAAAAAAAAAAAAAANAAAAAAAAAAAAAGACAAAACTACAAAAGAACATTTTAAATCTCTTGGAGCAACTCTGGCAAAATACGATATGCACAGACAGGCGAAAAGGCGCCGTGCGGACCCGTGTGATGGGGCGTGTCTTTCACTGTGATGTCATGTTGTCCATGTGGGATCAGTCAGAGAGCTTACAGGTCACACTCGGACTCACGGACACAATTCTGTCACAGTTCTGCATGTCTGGTCAGCCACTCACCTGCCATTTCTGCATGTCTGGTCAGCCACTAAAGAACTTTACTTGTCGGAGTTGTACTGTGTGCTGCATTTGGGTCCAAACCCCACCCGTCACAGATTCACTCTATTCAGATTTCACTGACACGTTCATATGAGTTTCTTAGTTTAGCTTCCAGTTAAAGTTATAATATATAGTATATAGTTATAAAGTTGTAAAGTTATAAGTGATAAAATGGTGATTTAGGTGAGTATTTGAAGTAAGTGTGGAATGGCGTGAGGTTGATAGACGGATCAGTGCAGATGTATCACTGTTAGGTTTGTTTTGTCGAAGTAATGTTTTTTAATCGATCCAGAAAGAAGCTTCACACAGAAGATGTATTTCTCTACCAGGAAAAATATCAGAGAACGGCTTTATCAAGACATTAAAGGACCATACCATTTTGCAGGTTTGAGCCGAACATATTCAGTTTTCATACATATAACGTTACTGACAATCATTTCCCAAAGGATAAAACTGTATTTCAGCTTTCCTGATATTTTGCTAAATCTCTTAATCTTTCAAAATCAAATATTCAAGTGATACACCCACCTTAAAAATCCATGTTTCTCCTGCTAATAGTTACACAGCCTTATGAAGTCACGGTCCTTTAAATTTTTCCATAAACACAGGTCTTCTTTTGGGACTATATTCCCTGATGGAGACATACATTCACTCCACACTTTTTATTGCACTTAAACACTAAAATTACATAACTTCTAAAAAAAAACCTGAATACACGTCTTGTTGGCGATGATGGATTACCTATCCTAAGAACGTTACATGTATGAAAATTGAATATATTAGGCTCAAACATGCAAAATAGGTGGTATGGTCCTTTAAAAGCAACTGTGCCTTCATAATTTAGCGCAACTATTAGCAGGCGAAACACTAAATGTTATGGTAGGTGCAGCAGCTGAACATTTGATTTTGAAAGATTAGGAAATTTTGCAAAATAACAGGAAAACTAAAATACGGTTTTACGTTTTGGTAAATAGTTTATCCAGCAAAGTAAAGTGTATGCGAAATGTATAAATTAGGCCCAAACATGCCAAATAGGCGGTATGGTCCTTTAAAGTGGTGGGGGATGGGGAGGGTTATCCCACCATATCGGAACATTTCTGCTGATGTCAGCACTTTGAGTTCTGAGGCTGTAACAGTGAAAAGCTGAGTCATGTTAGTCACGCCAGTTGTCACGGTTACAAGCAATAAAAACCCTTTGTTGTACGAACCACAAATCCATAAAGCTTTCATTTTATTCCTGCTGAGCTTCCTCTGTGCTGTCAGAGTCAGAGGTCAGCAGCTTCACTCTGTCATTCACTTATTAATTTTATTACTAAAACTGCCTTCTCATCAACAAAAACTCATCAGATCCTACAAACAGTCCACTCTGGTCCCAAACAACCCAAACATGGAGACGGTTCTCCTAACTGGAGCGCCAGAAAAACGATATAATTTGTTTTAAAAATTCATTAAAATCAGCCACGTGCGTTGTAGTTTTAGGGATTTTCTTTGTGCAGGAACTCGACTACTTCCTACAGCCTGTACATCTAACACCTGAACCCTGTTTTCCTGGCTGTAGATGAACAGGCTCGGTGGCTTGCTGATGGCACGCATGCACAAAAAAAGTAAAGACCCAACTTCTGATCACCTTAGCTTAAAGGACCATACCGGCGATCGTGCATGTTTGAACCAAATATATACAACCCTCATATATGTTGTGTTGCTGTCAACCACTTTTCAAAACGTAAAACCGTATATTAGTTTTTCTGCTATTTTTTTAAAATCCTCTAAATCAAATGATGATACACATACCTTAAAATTCAATGGCCCAGATTCATAAAAAACAGTGATAAGGAGTGTAGCGTTGCCTTAATGTGCACTGTGATAATTGAAGCTCATTCATAAAACTTCTCCTAGATAATCAGCAGCGCTGTCACATGAAGACAGCGTTGTTGTGAGGTGTGACAGGTAAAAGCTGATGAAGATCAGTGTGTTAATGAGCTGCTGCATATTTACCAGCCACCATTTATCCTGATTCATTCTGCTTTAAAGATCCTCGTTTAAAAGACTGATGCTAAAATAACAGGAAAACGTGTATTTTAACCTCCGTAGTGTGTGATCGTGCTGCGCAGGGTGTGTGTGTGTGTGTGTGTGTGTGAGGAACTCAGACGTGCAGCAGATGAAGCAGAGCTCCACAAGAACATGTGTGAGATCAGATCAAAACTCACCATTTAAAACTGACTGATAAGTTGAGTGAGTTTATCTATCAAAGTTATTGATCACTAACACGTGAGATAAATAAAGTTTTAAATGTTGCCCAGATTTTATTCCGCTGAAATTTACCACCAGAATGAAGCAGGTCTTAATTTTAGCGTGTGGGTTTGTTTTATGAATAGCTACCACCACATGTAAATAAGGAAATATCACAAATAAATAATCATATAATATCATATCATATTATATCATATATCATATTTTAGCATTAGCCTTTTTAAGGCTAATGCTAAAATATGTCGCTAACAGGCGTTATGAATGAGGAACATGGTTACACCATGATATTTGTGCATAGCAATGCAGTAAATCATGTGCTATCATTTATGAATCTGGGCCAGTGTTTCACTTCTAACACTTCTGCATGATTGTAGAAGGCATGGCCATTTTAATTTCTCAGTAAATCTTCTCCTGGGACATATTTCCTGGCAGAGACATTGTCTTCAGTGCAGCTCAGTGTTGGATCAGTTTAATAAAGTTACTTCAACAAAAAAACCTAATAGACATGTTATTTGCTGTGATGGATTATTTATCTAAAGCGTGTTTCATGTCTCTTCAAGTTGATTTTTATGTCGTACTGGAATGAACTGAATTGAAACCAATGGCAGTCTGGAAGGTAGGAAAAACAATTCTAATATTTACCTAATATAGTGTATTTTGGAAAATGGTTGTCAGTAATGGAACATGTATACAGGTTGTATTAATTTGGGCTCAAACATGCACAATTGCCGGTATGGTCCTTTAAATTCCTACTGGCAATGCAAAACGCATAAGCTGCCACCAAGTGGAAATTTACCAAAAACTTTAAAACTAATTAAGAATTTCCCGTTATGTAAAGCTTGTTAAAGGGGTATTTTAGTTCTGTAATGTTTTTATTATAGCAGCATTTTTCCTTCACAAACTTGAGGTTGACGCCTACAGAAATGCATCCAGAAAGACAAATCATAACTCCTGAATTGCCCTGAAAGCTTTGTTTTGATTGGCCCGTTATTTCTGTAACATGTGATGTCAACACATAACACATGAGTTTATCACTACACACCTGGTTAGACATGCCCACCACGTACAAGGCTGGTTAGCCTGTGATTGGACAGCATCTGTGTTTCACAGCCTGTGGGCGCTAGCAGGTCAGGTCTGCCGCTGACCAATCAGAACAGTCGTAGTGATTTCCTCGTGCGATCCTGCACAGGATTAGTAGATAAAGAGAAACAAATTTATTTGAAATATTTTAAAGGACCATACCACCCATTTTGCATATTTTAGCCTAATATATTCGTTTTTTATACATGTTATGTTACTGACAATCATTTCCCAAAGGATAAAACTGTATTTCAGCTTTCCTGATATTTTACAAAATCTCTCAATCATTCAAAATCAAATATTCAAGTGATACACCCACCTTAAAAATCCATGTTTCTCCTGCTAATAGTTACACAGCCTTATGAAGTCACGGTCCTTTAAATTTTTCCATAAACGCAGGTCTTCTTTTGGGACTATATTCCCCGGTGGAGGCATACATTCACTCCACGCTTTTTATTGAGCTTAAACACTAAAATTACATAACTTCTAAAAAAACCTGAATACACGTCTTGTTGGTGATGATGGATTACCTATCCCAAGAATGTTTCAAGTATCAACAAGTTGATTTTAATAGCAGAATGAACTGAAACCAATGGAGCTCTGGAGGGTAGGAAAAACATTTTTAATTCACCGTTCCAGTAGTATGCTTTGGAAAATGATTATCAGTAACGTTATGTGTATGAAATTTGAATATATTAGGCTCAAACATGCAAAACAGTGGTATGGCCCTTTAACACTGTAAAATGTACTTGTGATTTTTTTTTTTTTTTTTTTTTCCCAGATTTGTCTGTCCAATCCTGTTTTTGTGTGTACATAATGTATGTTTTGTGTGTATGTAAGTGTGGATGTAATAGACGGATGATATTTTCAATTTAATAATAACTCTTGGGGTTTTTTTCCTTTTTTTTTTTTTTTTAANCTTTTTTTTTTTTTTTTAAAGAAAATGTGGGAATATACAGGAAGACCATTTTCCATTAGTTTGGGGGGGAAAGGTGAAGGAATAATGAAATTGGAGGTGAGGATTACAGACATAAAGGCTTGGACCTGGAAAGGAATTTATAATAATAATTGTGATGATAAATATCTCCTGTCCTGTCCAGAAAAATAATAAAATCTTGGTCACAAAAAAACAAAAAAAAACAAAAAAAAAAAACATTTGGGTTTTGGGCAAATGATGAAATTCAGTAACTTGTAACAGGAAGTTCTCCTGAGTGAAGCTGTCCAAACTAGTTGAGATTCCACTTGGTTCACCATTTCTTCATGACTGTATTGTGAATTTTAAAAATATAAAACATGTGGATTTGAATTAAGTGCACGTCTTTCCTCTTGTGCCGTGTTCCTTAATGTGATCCGATATCTGTGATTTGTCCCAGGATGCCTCTGCTGTTTCTTTCCCGTGTCTGTTTTCAGTCCAGCTCAACATGCATGCTAAGATTTGAGTCGATGGCATGGCGTCTGCAGCTCTGTTTTCACTTAATGATCACCTCCTCTGTCCTGTGAGGCCTTCAGAGCAGCCATTTTAGTGATTAATGAAAGCCTCGGTCCTTAGCTCCCATTCACAGGCCATTAATGATGAGTCACGCTAACTGGTGACGAGCTGGATTAGCTCAGATGATCAGGATGTTCTGGCTCCTATCAGCTGGGATTTTAGATTTTGGCTCTGCGGAGGAACATCCCACAGAGCTGAGAATCTGAAGTTAGAACACAAATGCAGAAAGAGTTTTATTGTGTTCTGACTTTCTCTGAGTGGGAGAAAACTCCAGAGCAAACCCTCACTGTGCTCTGTGTGTGTGTGTGTCAACTTTGTGGCTCCCTATGGTCCTATTTCCTCTGCTGAACACACCACCAGATCACAGATCCGACCTCCCAGGAGAGGCCGGCTCACTGATCCTGCAGACTGCTAACTGACTGACCTTTACTTCATTGACAGAATGATAAAAAAGAAAGATTTTTTTTCCCAAATACCGTAGTGTTCTTGCTTTGCAACATCTACCAATACTAACTCTTATAGGTTTTATTCCAGAACATTCCTGTTGTGTACGTGTAAAACTCACAGAGACTGTTTGATATTTGGTTTTACACTACATATCCTGTGCCTGTAGCATCCATGTGTAACTATAATCATTTACTAGTGACATGACTACAACTCAAAAAATAATCAACTTCAAGTGTTTGATGACTGATATTACACAGCGAATGAAGCATGATGCTAGCTGGCTGGGCTAAGTTACTTTACATCATGTGGAGATGGTGGGGGGTGGGGTCATTTTCTTTGCTTTCCTATACACAAAAACAGAAGAACGAGGATGCAAAATGTAAAAGAACAGCATATGCATGTTTAAAGTGGTTTATGAGTAATAGTGCTGAAGTTAAGCACGGCTCTGAATAACATGCTAACATGCTCAGAGTTGTGCTAATGCTCACTGTGATGTGTGTGACAGTTACAGTCCAGTTAAAGTGGTATGAACAAATTCCAGCAACCACCTACTATTGCTCTCGCAGCTACCTACAAACGTGTTTGTCCGAGCAATCACCAGACAAATGACTACTAGTTCCCTTGCAAACATTAAAAACACATAAGCAACCACATACTAATGCCCTAGCAACCACCTAGTAACATGTTAGCAACCACCAGAAAACACCTTCTAGTTCCCTAGCAAACACTAAGAAACACATTAGCAGGATCCGCCTAGTAACATGTTAGTGACCCCAGACAGCCAAAAAGCACTGGAAACTATCTACTAAAGCCCAAGTGCCCACCTACTAACATGTAAGCAACCACCTATTAGTTCTCTAGGAAACACTAAGAATCACATTAGCAACCACCTAGAAACACTAAGAAATAATCGTACTAATGTTCTACTACCCACAAAGTAACATGCAAGCAACCACCTGATAACCATGGAATTGTTTCTTAGAAAACACTATTAAACACATTAGCAACAACCTACAAATGCCCTAAAACCACCTAGTAACATGTAAGCCATGTTGCAGCAACTTAAATGACCAAATCATTCAGAAGAAACCAGTTTACTGTGGGAAACAGTCTGAACAAATCCATATGATGCTATAAATCTGGACAGATGTACAGTCTGTGCTAGTCATTATGACCACCTAGAGACAGGCATGAAGGTGGTCATAATGTCTGCTGGGACTGGTTCCAGCCCCATGCGAGCCTGAACAGATGAATCATCTATTCATAAGCATATGAATAGATGAAATGGATGAATGAATAAAGTTTCGGCTGGACATTTTCCTCTCAGCGTTACTTTAAAAACTGATTTGTGCTCGTGCATCATGTGTCGATAAAAACATCTGTAAACTGGCAGATGTTGTCTTTACACTCTGAACGGTGCTGAAACGACTGGTAACGGTGTTTTCTTTACTCTCTGTCCCTTTAACTTCCTGTTTACAGCGAGAGCCCGCCTGGAAAGAAGTCTGAGTCTGATTAAACGCCGCTTACATGCGGATTTGGTTGCGTTTCTCCCTGCGTTGCTCTCTGGGCTGATAACCTTCACTGCTGCAGATCACAGCCACGATTTTATTTTCCGGTTTTTACACCAGTGGAAAAAGATCACAGCTGTGTGAGAGCAGCAGAGGACAGTCATCTGGAGTGATGCAGGAGTCACATTAAACACCAGATGTCTGAATTCTCCAAAAACATCTGTTGATTAGTCTCTTTATAAAAACCTCCTGCTGTATTTTTATCGCACTGTGAAAAACAAAAGCTGCAGCGGGCAAAGTCTGAAAGAAAAAAAAACCCCATCTTATTAAGCTAATTATGTGGGAGTGAAATCGAAAGGAAAGGAATGAAGTCTCAGTCCTGCTCTCTGAAGCTCGTTTGTGAAGGAG
Organism: Lucifuga dentata; assembly: GCA_014773175.1. NCBI lineage: Eukaryota > Metazoa > Chordata > Actinopteri > Ophidiiformes > Bythitidae > Lucifuga > Lucifuga dentata. The sequence goes on along the minus strand of VXCM01007687.1, from coordinate 15,627 downwards.
AATAGAAACTGAGCTTTTCAAGCATTTTGGAGCGTTTGGACTGAAAATAAATTGGAACCAAAAAGAAGCTGGTTTGGGTTTGGAACTGGAAAATGCTGGGACTTGAAGTGAAACTGTTTTCCTTCCTGGGTTGTAGTGTTGTGGAAGCACACTGTCATTGAGAAAATGAGAATAGATCCTCTGTAAAACAACGGCAAAGCTTCTCTTGAAATGTTGAACTTTTCCAGCCGTCTGAGAAAGAATAATCGATGAAGCGGATGTGCAAAATTTCCAGCAGAAGAGGAGAGATTGCACAGTTTTGTTTGCTGCGATTTTAAAAAAGCAAATCTATCGGTGAATGTTTGGCTTAGCCTTACAATAAACATTCACTGCCTTCAGTATGGGCATTTGCTTTAATTGATCCTAATAAATGAGGGTGAGGTCATGGAGATATGCAGGACGAGGTGCCAAATGGAACTGTTTTGCTTTGAAAGCTCTGAAAAAAAAGAAAGAAATGTCTCTCAACAGCATGTAGAGAGAGAGAGAGAGAGAGAGAGAGAGAGAGAGAGAGGCCATGCATCATCAGATCATGAGGGGAGTGGGATTTTTTTTTTCCCACTCCAACAGACATCATTCTTTTCTCTGACAAGCTGATAAATCACTCCATACACACTATATTCTGTTGTTAGTATTTAACATTAATCTACATCATTAATCTAAGCAGAAAAATGGAGGTATACTGTACATACCTCTGCAGGGTGGGGGCTCGTACCTGGTGTGAGCCCCTGCCCCTCAAAAGGTCCGTGCACGTCCCTGGAGTAAACACATTCTCATATCGTGTAGCCTTCAGAACGTGAGCACACCTTTCCACTTGTTCATCTCTTAAAGGACCATACCAGTGGTTTGGAATATTTGAGCCCAATATAACACAACCCGCATACATGTTACGTTACAGACTGACATTTTCCAAAACATACTCCTGGAGCGGTAAATATTAGAATGTTTTTCCTACCTTCCAGACTATCATTGGTTTTAGTTCATTCCAGTATGATATAAAAATCACATTGTTGAAGCTTGAAACACGCTTAATCATCACAGCAACCCAGATGTCTATTAAATTATTAATGAAGTAACTTCATTTAATTGGTCCAACATGGAGCTACACAGAAGAAAATGTATGTCTCCACCAGGGAAGGAGAAGGCTTTTATCGAGAAATTAAAGGACCATACCACCCACTTTCGCATGTTTGAGCCTAATATAATCAATTTTCATACATGTTACATTACTGACAATCATTTCCCAAAGCATACTACTGGAACGGTGAATTAAAAATGTTTTTCCTACCTTCCAGACCTCCACTGGTTTCAGTTCATTCTGCTATTAAAATCAACTTGATGCATCACCAACAAGACATGTATTCATCCATCAATCTATTTTCTAAACCCGTTTGTCCTGTTGAGGGTCACGGGGGGCTGGAGCCTATCCCAGCAGTCATAGGGTGAGAGGCGGGGTTCACCCTGGACAGATCACCAGTCTATTGCAGGGCTGACACAGACAAACACATTCACGCTCTCATTCACACCTACGGACAATTTAGAGTTCCCAATTCACCTGACATGCATGTCTTTGGAGATGGGAGGAAGCCGGAGCACCCGGAGGGAACCCACGCGACACGGGGAGAACATGCTAACTCCACACAGAAAGGCCCTGCCCTGGCCAGGAATCAAACCCAGGACCTTCTTGCTGTGAGGCAACAGTGCTAACCACCGCGCCACAGAAGTTATGTAATTTTAGTGTTTAAGCACAATAAAAAGCATGGAGTGAATGTATGCCTCCACCAGGGAATATAGTCCCAAAAGAAGACCTGTGTTTATGGAAAAATTTAAAGGACTGTGACTTCATAAGGCTGTGTAACTATTAGCAGGAGAAACATGGATTTTTAAGGTGGGTGTATCACTTGAATATTTGATTTTGAAAGATGAAGAGATTTTGTAAAATATCAGGAAAGCTGAAATACAGTTTTATCCTTTGGAAAATGATTGTGAGTAATGTAACATGTATGAAAATTGAATATATTAGGCTCAAACATGCAAAATGGATGGTATGGTCCTTTAAAAAAAACTTAGATCTAAACCAAAAGTAAGCTCTCTTCAGGATTGAAAGACACACACACACACAGAGTTCATTATAAGATTAACACCCACAGCAGAGATTGCACTTTAAGTAGAGGTGGATGTGTGAATGTCTTTGAACACACGGTCTCAGGGTGACATTTGTGAGGCTGCGTGGTGTTTTATTAGCTGCTACCTGCAGGACTGTGAATTTTACTGCCCAAAATAAAAAAAAAAAAAAAAAAAAAAAAAAAAGAGCAGAGACATTTCGCTGCAGGTTTTTCACACCTCAGCCAAGTGCATGTACATATGCACATGCATGTATGTTTATATGTGGACCTCCAGCTTCACATTCTTCTAAATGTGTCATTTAACCTGCATCAGCTGCTGATTGGCTGATTTATCCATGATTTATGGATAATTCCTACTTCCTCTCTGGAAAAAAAATTAGAGCTTTGTGCCTGGAAAGATTTGTACTACGAGTCAGACTCACTGAGTTGTGGTGGCGCCTCTTACAGGCCAAATGCTGTCAAATCTCGAAGGAATGGTGAGAACTGAACGCCTCAAACACGGAGCTGTTTTTGTTTACAGAGCGAGCCATTTTTAATCAACTTTCTCTAGAATATTTTCCCTGATTTTGGAGACTTTTTCAGGTTTATCTTTCTAGATCAAGTAGAAAATCGAGAACATTCTAGTTGTTCACAGTTGCAAACGTGACTTTAGACTTCAGAGGGTTAAAGACAAAGCTCGCCTCACATTTTGGATTGCATAATTGAGCTTTATTTGAGGAAACGGTGGGACGGCGGCAGACCGGTTTACAGAGTTCATGGCTGTGATTTCTGGATCCGGACTGGGCCCTGATGCTGTGTGTTTGCTGCTTTTGGGAGCTCCATTTAAACCAAAACAACAGATTTTTCCATCTGCATAATCAGCCACTCCAATAAACCACATGGAGACCCTTTTTTTCCTGGTAATAAGCTGCCATAACCGCTTCATTTATCAGACCGCATTACGGCATGACATCAGCTTTTCTGGATGCCGCCTAAACATGATGACCTCAAGCTTTTTGATGACACTGACATCTGTGCTATAAAAACATCTATTAACACTTAAACCTGACGAAGGCGTTTTAACGGCCTCTTTTACCTGTGAGTTTACCTCTGACTTCACTTTTTCACCAACATGAATTCAGAGTTTTACTCTCATTGTCTTGAAGCCAGATGTGTAAACAGACTGTGTACATTGATTGTACGGTGGTGTTATGACATCATCTTTGGGATTTGCACTTTAAACAAGCTGAAATTGATGATATGTATTTTAACAGCATAAAGTAAGTAAACTGGCAGCTGGGTGTTTCATTCTACGCTAGGCTCAAAATTTATCAGTCACCTCTAGTACATCAGAGCGCAAACCACATCCAGCAGAGCCACAGGTTCCATGTTCTGAAGCCAAACGTAGGAAAACATCTGTCTTCCCTGATGCTGCAGGGCCGTAAATAAGCAGATGTCGGCTGAGGAAGCTGAGGAGAGCTTCATCACGGCATGAAGGTCCGTATCGTCAAGCTGTCTCTGTCCAAAGACATGAGCCAGCTGTGTTAGCGTCTTCATGTCATATTAACCATGTTTTAAGGAAGAATATCCCGAAGAAGAAGAAGAAGAAGAAGAAGAAGAAGNATGTCATATTAACCATGTTTTAAGGAAGAATATCCCGAAGAAGAAGAAGAAGAAGAAGAAGAAGAAGAAGCTTTGACTTCTTCATTAGTGTTGTTGCAGCCAGAAATGACATTTTCTTCCTTCAACGACAAATTAGAACACGACAGAAACAGACATGATACAAATAACTGTACCGTCGAATCAAAAAGACGCAGAAGCATAATAAGAAAGAGGAATAAGTAAAATAAAAAATATAAAAAAATAAACTAAGTAAATAACTAATACAAATAAATTAAAAAATATATACATAAGGTCATAAGCAACGTCAGTCATTTCCTCAGGAATTCATGCGTCATGGGGCATACGTGCAGATTTATGCACATACATGCGACTGTTTCCGCCTGTACACACGCTAATATTTACAATGCATCGTTAATGAAAACTAAATTATTCCATGATGGTTAAAAAAAAACACAAATGTGTGTGTTTGTGCAGAAGGCGGAATAATTTATCTGCTAAAACTTAATCAGGAGGGAGAGAGAGAGTCTGACAATGAGAGAGAGAGAGAGAGAGAGAGATACTGATAGAGAGACAGACAACAATAGAGAGAGCGAAACAGAAAGAATGTGAGAAAGGGAGAGAGACAGTAAGAGAGAGAGAGAGAGAGGGGGACAGACGTCTCAGTTTTGTGTGTTAATAAATGGACAGAGAACAAAAACGTGTGTTTGTTGTTTGTTTATCATTGGTTTACACAAAAAGCTCTGACAGCTGTTGCTGAACTTGCTGTAAGGGAGGTTCATGGCAGAGAAAAGGCTCTGTTGGTGTGGATGCGGATCTGGATCCAGGTGTAAATCCGTGTTTTCTGTTTGTGTGTTTCTGTCGCTGTCTGTGACCAAAGCAGCTGGAGACCTGGAGTTTGTCCCTGGGGCTAACCAAGTCTAACCCCGGGTCTGATCAGGTCAGACCAGGTTCCAGGTCCCAGGTCTAACTGGTCTAACCGAGTCTAACTGGGACTGATCAGGTCTGACCAGGTCCCGGGTCCCAACTCTAACTGGGTCTAACTGAGTCTAACTGGGTCTGATCAGGTCTGACTGGGTCCCGGGTCTAACTGGGTCTAACCGAGTCTGACCGGGTCCCAGGTGTAACTGGGTCTAACTGAGTCTAACCAGGTCTAGCCGGGTCTGATCAGGTCTAATCGGGTCTGACCTAGTCTATCCAGGTCCCGGGTCTAACCGGGTGTAACTGGTCTAACCAGGTGTAATTGGATGTAACCGGGTGTAACCAGGTCTAACCAGATCTAAACAGGTCTAACCAGGTGTAACCGGGTCTAATGACATCTAACCGGGTGTAACTGGATGTAACCAGGTCTAACCAGGTATAACTGAGTCTAACTGGTCTGACTGGGTGTGATGGGTGGGTTCCAGAGGAAGACTCAAATGCAGGCTCAGGCAGTGTATGAGGAAGAAACAGTCTTTAATTGAAGTCCAGGCAAGAATACTACTGATAGTGAGGCAGGATGAACTTACAGGAATCAGGCAGATAATCCACAAGGCAGGCGGCGAAAAAAAAATAAAAGAAACAAACCAACAAACATAAAGACAGGAAAACCAGGAGACAAGAAACAAGCTAACCAGGCAAACAAGCAAACAGGACAATCTGGCAGAAAACAAAGGAACCCAGGGTAGTATAAATACTGAAGACATGATTAACTGATAGAACACAGGTGGTCGAGAAAACTGGAGGGAAACTAAACAAAAACCAGAAGTAAAGCAAACTAGACAGCAAAAAACCAAGACTACAAAATAAAACAGGAAGTGACCAAAGAACAGATCATGACACTGGGTGTAACTGAGTCTAACTACAGTAGGTGTAACCGGGTCTAACCAGGTCTAATCGGGTCTGACTGGTCTATGTGTAACCACTGCTGCTTGGAGTGAAGAAGAGTCAAATGCAGAATGTGGATCAATAAGAACATAAGTAGAAGCAGACTTGGTCCTGGTTTGTTGGGCTCTGGAAGAGGGACCTTCTAGTTTCATGATACCTTCACAGTCTTTTGATGTTAAATGGATTTCTCATAATTTTTAAACATGTATTAACTCTGTTCTGTCCCTGCAGCTTCCCTGATGCTGGACTCACATGCTGACGGCGTACGGTAGGATGTTCCATTCTTATCAATGGGAGGATGATGGAAAACTCCGCACACCCAGTTACCATTTTCCAACTTTTTCCCGCTCGCAGCAGCAGCGATGACGAACCAGATGTTGATTTATTATTGGGTCAAAGAAGGAGAGCGAGAGACTAATTGTGAGTTATTATGTATTATGCTAAATTCAATCCAGCAGATGATCAAACTGAGCGTCGACAGGCTGAAATTTCCCCTGAATCTCTTCATCATCCTCAGATCGTGAATCAGCCGATGGAATTTTCTCAGTGATTTACGCTCCTGCAAAATGGGAAGAACCCACGTTCTGCGTTCCTGCTTTTCCTGTTATTTAAACCAGGGGTCCCAAAACCTTTTCATACTGCGGACTGTTCTTACTGATAGAAATTTTAGACACACTGTTTTGTTTTTTTTTTTTTTTTTTTTTTTTTTTTTGTTAACTGCTGTATTGAAGCTACAGTTTAAATGTACACCTAACACATATGTAGGTTAGGATCTATTTTTAGCTATTTTTTTCTGTATACCTTTGAGCATGAATGTTTTAGAGCCTTCACGTTTTTCTATAAAATTGTACGAAGTGCTAAACTACCATTGTATCCTCCTGAATTATATCACACCAAATTGTCATGGCACCGTTCCTGCGTCTGCCACTGACAATGATTCCACCATAATGACCGATAGGACTGTTTTTCTACCTTCAACATGTGAATGCAGCATTAGCACAAATCCGCAACCCGTCATTTACATTTACATCAACACTTCAGCAAATCCAGTCCAGCCTGATGAGGCCTGATCTTGTGTTTTTGTGGTTGACGCTGGATGTGATATTTGGACTTTACAAATAAACGTGACCCTGCTTGAGACGTGATCAGCCACTTTACAGCATTTTTAAAAAATTCTCCGTGGCTTCCAAATATAGTCAAAGATCTGTACCTGATCTGTACCTGAGAAGTGGATCTGCTAACACCTGCTAACAGAGGAACCCACTCACATGGAGAACACGCTAACTCCACACGGAAAGAACCAGCGGGGCTTTCATGCTGTGAGGGACGTTAACCACCTACGGCCACATGTGCAGCTCAGCTGAACTGGAAACTCTAAATTGTCTGTGGGTGTGAATGTGAGTGTGAACGACAGTTTGTACCTCGACTCATTGTTCAAACCCACAGAATCGGCATTTCAAATTGTAGCAGAGGTTCCAAAGTTTTCAAAGATAAAGGGGATGTATTATCTAGATCAGGTGTACTCAAATACAATCTTAAAGGCCCACAAAGAAAATTTATTAAGGCTTATTAAGGTCGGGGGAGGGGCGCTGGATAAAGTCCCGCTTCTCCCAATTGCCAATCAAGCTAACTGCTGATGAAACTAGCTGCACTGTCAACTCTCAGTGAGCAACTCTGTGCCAACCCATCGTTGTCATGGAGATGACAAGACGCTGAATGTGACTGGACCAAACCAAAGCAGAGTAGGCATTCTCATCATGGAGCAGTCAGACATTCGGAGCACAGTAGAGAAAGCGAAGAATTTTGACTTGTTGCATCGCAGCGAGGTATCACAGATAATACAAATAATACATATGAAAAGTATAATTTGCTCAGAGTTTGGAGACAGTTGTGGTTCAGTCCAGATCTGGACCAGAGTCCGGACTTTGGACTGCTCTAGATTTCTGTGTTCTTATTTTCATTTAGGCTTGATTTTGAATTTTTATAGTGCTTTCATGTCCAAAAAACAAAAAAAAACAAAAAAAAACAAAAAACATGCTGATGTGCTTCTACTCTCTCTCTCTTGCTGCAGAATGGCTGTGCACACTGAGTGAAAACAGGACATTTTAGGTAATGTCTCTTTAACGCTCTGTTCTGATTGGCCAGCTGCATCAGGCCTGAGCTGCTAACACCCACAAACACTGTCCTCACTAGCCACGGTGGTCGTGTCCAATCAGGTGTGTCGGCGGGTAAATTTTAATGTATTACGTGTTGACAAGAACCAATCAAAACGATGCTTTCAGGGCAGTTGGTTTTGTCTGATTATTGATTTTATTAAAAAAACATACACTTTGGCAACAGATTTAAAAAATAAATGGTCTTAATTTTTTTGACAACAAAGTATTGTATTACTGGTATTGTTTTTATTGTATACCTATGAATTTAAAGGAGCTTACTATATTTTTTCCACTGTATTATTGGTACTTTCACTGAAATAAATGTTCCTAAACGCACCACGCTGCTTTTGTGTGTTCAATCCTGTGGGCGTGGTTTGTTCTCAGGGCATTTTTGTTTATTGGTGTGACAGTGATTGACAGTTCAGGGTCAGTCCTCTGCCCTCACAGTATCAGTTTTACTGACCCAATTCCTGCTTCAGGAGAGGTCAGAGGTCAAAGGTCTGTCTGTATTTTTTTAACTGGTGTATGTGATATGGATGGCTGTGTGTGTTCTTTCTCTGCTTCATGCTCATACGCTTACGTACATGTATGAACAAAAGCTCTTATGCATCACTTTGGTAAATGAGGGTTGACTGATAAGTTCTGAGCCTACAAAAGAAAGTGAGCAAAGCTGTAATATTTTTGTGGCAGTACTATAACTGTAGGTGTTTTTGGACATCAGCTAAATTTGTTTGGAAGCCTTTTGACCTCAGATGATGATGTCATATCAGCTGTGGAGAATTTTTTTAAAAATCCCTCCAACATTGTTGGCATTAACTGGATGTGTATGTTTTAGAAACTACTTTTGTCCTGTACAGTCACATTCTTCATCTCATGGTTTTCCAAAGCATTAAGTTATCTCCCAGTTTCTCTCACTTTCATCTGTTCCTCATGTCTAAAGGCCATTACGCACCAAGAGCGATGCGAATAAATGACACGAAAGTGCCAATTTTTCAGATGCAAATTTGTCACATAAATATATTCACACCAAACTTGAACCAATTTTTATGCATATTTTATGGGTTCATGCCAAAAAACGCACAACGAAAAAACTGAGTCAGCAACAAGTGATGATGGTCCTGATTTAGCAACAAAAGGAGGAAAAAACGGAGGTTCTGGGAGGAGGATTCTGTTTGATATAGGAATTAAAGCTTTATCACACTCGGTTTTTTGGACAAACTTCAGGATGACTAGAGGTAAATGTTCATCAAGACCGTTGTCATAATGAAGCTACGTTGTCTTTATACTCGTCTTTATAGTTTATGTACGTTTTATTACACAGGATGGTGTTCTGTGACACATAATCAGACAATCTCCATGTTGAACATTTTGAGTGTGATGTTACCAGCAAATGACACTTTGATTGGTCCGATGCGTTTGTATTCACAGGCGAAAAGTTGGAAAAATCGAGTTTGATCTGAAAAAAAACAAATACTGCAATTTTGTCAAGCGAAACCCTGTCATTGATGTGAAAGGATCCATTAACTGGGCGTGAGTTCAAAAAGTATTATTAACGTGTGAAATATTTGCACGAATTATTCACCTCTGGTGTGTAACAGCCTTTATTTCTCCCACTTAAACCGTGAGAAAAAGATGCGACCTACCAGAGTTAAGTCCTGGCAGGAGGTTCATACCGTCCCTCCAGATCAGAATGCCTTTACTGTCATTTGTATGGAGCACAAATTTGTCTCTTTTAGATGGCATCTGTTACATTTAGGATGGAAATGGTACAAACATGGTTGTCCCGCTGTTATGTTTCTGTTCTTGTATTTTCCATTCACATCTTTCATGCTGCATGACTCAGTGAATCAAACAAAGACAAATTTGTATGGAGTAGAAATTTGCACAGAGTACAACGAACACAAGATCCCGCCCCACTCGCTAGTGTCGCTAGTGGACGGCAAGGATGAGAACCCTCATTGGCTCCTTACCTGAAACCTGAAAACACATAGGAATGTACGGCTGATCTGGAGGTACGGATTCTGGGAATGAGACGAGAGAAGAAACGACAAGACATATCAAGACAAGATACAACAACAAAAGAAGGTCAAGACAAAATAAACTAAAGATGTGACAAGATCAGACTTTGCTCATTCTCATTAATCTTCAATAAAGTTCCATTATAATAAGCATCTATTTGTTACATTTCCTCACATTAGAAACATTTGGACCTGAGCCTGCTTTTTATTCAAGTTTCTATTCTCGTATTTTTCATTCACATGTTTCATGCTGCATGACTCAGTGAGGCAAAGAAAGACAAATTCCAGCTCAGTCTGGAAGCTGTTTGGGCTGAATGTTCACTGATGATGATGATGATGATGATGGTGATGCAAAAAAAAAAAAAAACTGACATGAAAGACAAACATCCTTCCCACAACAGGAGGATGACCATGTTTGTACCATTTCCATCCTAAATGTAACAGATGCCATCTGACAGAGACAAAGCGGTCAGCGTGACACAGCAAAAACTTTGGCTCATCTTAAAACCCTGATGTCACATTTTGTGTGTTTTGGAGGAGCAATGATGAAACGATCACTGATTTATTTTCCAAAATAAATTTGAAAAATTTTGTTAATAGTCAGAAAACAGATTCTTCTTGGACTAATTACAGTCTGTGTGGATGTATTTTCACATCGCTAACTGTGTCCACATGTGACACACCCAACAATAACCAGCAGACTCTCATGTTACCCATGCTCAGACGAAGCACATAGCTTTTCACAGCTTTATTCTTGTCGGCACATGTTTGAAATTAGCCATCAGATACAAGAAACAAAGGCAGTGAAATTAACTGATAACCTGCATTTAATGAAGGCAATACGAAAAGGAAATTGTGGCTACACGTTCACAGATTTTTTTTCCTGTGACATGCGTATGATCAAAGGGGAGATAAAAATGCCTGAGTCATTGTTTCTGATGCGGCCACTTAATGTCTCCATTAGTCTCCATGCTGTCAGTCTGTTGATGCTGAGCAACAGTTTACCAGATGGAACGTTCATGTCTCATATGTGACGAATGCTATCAGCATGTTCAGCAGCTGGAGATCCGCTGCAGCTAAGACAACTCCGTCTAGAAATTAGACAGAAAATCTAAGAAAGAACAAAGGAAAATCGAGCTTTATGTAGCTTTGGACAGATTCCTGAGGGTTTCTGATAACAGTATATACCAAAACACTGCCAGGATGCGCATTTTAAAGTCAAACTCTGAAACTAATGTTTGTCTGCGTCAAGAAACTGATCAGTCATCCTCATCCTCGCAGCATGAGGTCACAGCAAGAAGTCCTGGGTTCGAACCCGACTGGATCCGTTCTATGTGGAGTTTGCGTGTTCTCCTTGTGTCTGTGGGTTTTCTCTGGGGTGTTGTTTCCTCCCATCTCCAAACACATGCAGGTTAGGTGAGTTGGAAACTCTAAACTGACCATAGGTGTGAATCAATGTGTCTGTGTGTATCAGCCCTGTGATTGGCTGGCAACCTGTCCAGATGTAACCTGGACATGAATGACCGCTGGGACAGGCTCCAGCCCCCCCATGACCCTGAATAGGATAAGAGGTTATGGATGATGCATGGATGGATGGATGGATCCATTGCAACCAGTAACCACATAGTAACATGTTAATTACCTTTCAGCAACCACCTACCAATGCAACACAATAGTAACCACATAAACTCATATTAATATAAAGTTTCCAGCAACCATCTACAGTACTATTGTCTGAGCAAACACCAGGAAACACCTAACATGTAAGCAACCCACAGGCCTTTGTATGAACACTTTGATACAGAGTGAATTCTACCCACTTTCAAAACCAGTTCTTATGCTGCGTTCCAGTCAAAGTGGGAAGTCAGAATTTCCCATCTGAAAATTCTGATTTCTGACATCCAAGCGTTCCAGCCCACACGATGCCAAATGTAAACAAAAAACATGGCTGAATCCCAATAAATACTATAAAATAAATACAGTCAGAAATAAGGACTGAAAGTGAAAAGCACTATTTTCTTGCATGACAATAAATCTTTCTTTCATTGAAATAAAAGCACCAGTAAGAGCAGCACTGGGAAAAGGCTAAACTTTAAAACAACAAGGAATTAATCACAGATTAACCTCTCAAGTGTTAATTCACTATAGTTCAATATATTGTTTTTAATGGAAAATATAAACTGTGTATATTATAGTAAAAACACATTTTCATGACCAAATTCTTGGCAGCTTAACAGAAATCAACCTTAGAAAACTACCTAAACCCAAAATCCATCTGCACCATATAAATAAACACTCAATTTATTAAACATACGACGTGATCCGTCTCTTTACAGTTTATACTCTATATACCGTGTATTTACCGTGTAAAAGTGCTATTTATACAGCACTTTTAAAACAAAGTTACAAGACATTTCACAGTAAAGAAAAAGAGGCCTTAACACATTGTATAATACACAATATGCAGCTTTATGACACCATTAAACCAAAGAATATAAACACAATATGAAGCACTTCAGTGACTCATAAATATTCTACACATTTTAGCAGCTTACAACGGAAAACAGTACATTGATATCACAATTTCAGCCTGAATTCAATCAAAGTTTTGATAAGTGACATAACAGAACTTATAACAGCTCATTAATAATAATAATGAGGGTTGATTGATAAGTTGTGAGTTCTGGGGACCCACAGCACTGTATATTTCCATCTTTACCCAAAATCTATGTGGAAAAATATTCTAGATTAATAGAAAATTCTCAATAAACAAAATTTAATTAAACATATTCCAAATATATTTTTGAAAAAAAATTCTCTCGTTGCAGTAAATTCTATCCATAATCCTTGAGTTGGGATCATGTACGATATTTTATGACATTCAACCTGTAAAAAAAATAAACAAAAGGTTTTTGTTTACAGGTTTGGCATAATGTAAATAAATTCATAACAAATAGTAATCAACTACCTAGTAGCAACCTAAAAAACACCTAATATTACCTTAGTAGCCATCTAGTACAATGTTATCAACCTCTCAGCAACCACTCACTAGTACAATAACCACCTTGTAACATGTTAGCAACCACCTAACAATCACTTACTATAGTAAACACCTAGCAATATGTTACCAAACTTTTAGCAACCACTTGCTAATGCTATGGTATCCACCTTGTAATATATTAGTACCGAACAGCTACATATTACCCTAGTAACCACCAAATAAAACATTAGCAATCTTTCAGCAATAACAACATTGTAACATGTTAGCAATCATCTAACAACCACCTAATACTGCCTTAGTAATCTTGTACCAAGTTAACAACCTTTAACTGTTAACCACCAGCTACTAATACAATTTAACTCGTAACATGTTAGCAACCACTTACTGTTATCTTAGTAACCACCTAGTAACATGTTACCAATTTTCCAACAGCCATCTATATTGCCTGATAAAACACCAAGAAATATTTTGGCAACCACCAAGCAACAGCTACTAATGTCCCAGTTGTTATGCACTGAACCAGGACCCAGAGCGGCACATTGTGGAACACTGCTTCATTACTGTATTACCAGATTTAGGTAGTAATGGAATACACATAACAGTGTTACGTAATCAGGATACCAAAAAAAATGTAACTGTATTCCATTACAGTTACAGAGAAAAGAGAGTAATCAGATTACAGATACATTTAGTAGAAAATGGGGATTACTATCAGGATTATGCTTGTAAAACGATCAAGAACGATTTCCTGCCAAGTGCACACTGCGAACACAACATCTCTCTCAACACCGCTCTTCATCAGAACAAATGTTTATGAGCGTCGCTATGGATACCAGCGAAATAAATGCTTTCAATGCAGAAATTTTGCCGCTATTTTGTCTTTAAGGCAGAAAGTGGAACAACATCACAGCAATTTCTGCTTCCAGCTGTGAAAATACTGACAGCATCCAAAGATGCAACATCTAATCTAAAGAAACATTTGCAGGTAAGACCAACCACTATGCTAGCTACACAGAAACCAGGTAGCCAGAGCTAACGTTAGCCAAAGCTAATGTTAGCCAGCANATGCTAGCTACACAGAAACCAGGTAGCCAGAGCTAACGTTAGCCAAAGCTAATGTTAGCCAGCATTTAAATGCCACAGCTACCAATTATTATTATTATTATTGTAGCAACTCTCAGTGAAGCACAGAGAGATGCTGTTAGTCTGACCATTTATTAAACAAAAAAAGAAACTACTGTAGGTGGTAATAGAGCCCTACACGGGCCTCAGGACCTATCTGGGCCCTGAGGCAATTTACGAATCGGGCCAGGCTTCGGGCTGAANTTTTTTTTTTTTTTTTTTTTTTTTTTTTTTTTTTTTTTTTTTTTTTTTTTTTTTTTTTTTTTTTTGCTCTTCTTTCTCCACTCACATCATAACACACCTCCTGATGCTACGTCACATGTTGGTGCTCAGAAACTGCAGCCATTGCTATTTTCTGAACGCTGCAGCAGCTGCTACTTTTACTTTGAAAAGAGCCAAACTTCCGGTTCTGAAAAAAAAAAAAAAAAAAAAGACCGAGGGGCTTTGATCGGATTTAGACAGAACTGTGGAGGGCCGGACCGCGTACAGGCATAAAATTGGGGCTCATGCAGGACTCTATGTCGTAGCAACACCGTAACAGTCAATTAGCATCTCTCTCTCTCTCTCTCTCTCTCTGACATTATTGCCTGTGATTGCCATATAAGGCAATCACAGGGTTTGTTCTTGGTTTTTTCTCTTTATTATTATTATTCTTATTCCCCCCATTTTTTGACGCTTAACTTTAACCTGTTCAAACCATTCAAACTTCAGGTTATTCAAATAATTTCAGACATTATTTCTATATCTTTTGGTATTAATATTCCTTATAATTTCTGAAATATTCAGTATTTTTCAGGAAATTTTCCCCATTCAAAATGAATTGAGGAGGCTTCAAATGTCCTTCAACCATTTCTCTCTTCAACCATTTATAACTTCAGCATACTTTCAGCTAGAAAAAAATTCAACCATTATTCAGATCACAAGGCTTTCAGCTTTCATATACTAGTTCAGCATTTTCATTCATGGTTTTTGAGAAATCACAAGTTAAAAAATTCATGATTTTGTGTCAAATTCAGCATTTATAATGAGTGTGTATGGGAAAATGACTGTTACATCAGAGTGGGAAGCAGCTGACAGCTGATTGGCTGAGAGGCCCCTGCTCTACATTCCTGCAGTGGAGTTTTTAAGCAAACAAAACTTAATATCTTTAATACCTTTCGCTTTTCAGAAACAATAAACACATCAGATTGTAGGAAAATTAGTCCTCTTTCAGGAAATGTAAAAATTTTAAATTTTGTGATTTTTTTCAACTTTTTGAACTTTAAGCACAAAGTGGTCATGTTAATCTCCCATTCAGGCCCATTTTAAAAATGTTCAGAAAATTTCTGATGAAATGGATTTTTCATGTGTTTTCACTCGATTTCTCCTTCAATCTTCAAAATTTTTAAACATGTTATATATTGNTTTTCATGTGTTTTCACTCGATTTCTCCTTCAATCTTCAAAATTTTTAAACATGTTATATATTGATAAGTCCAGGAAAGTCTTTTCTCACTAACAGTTCAAACAGTTTTAAATTTTGACTAAAGGTGTTTGAAATATAGCAATTTGTCTGACAGATGTGTTTTCACCACTCTGCCACTCTGTTTCTAGAGTGTTCTCTAACTGACACCTGCTCATGGCCCCTCCCTTTCTGTGCGGTGTCATATTTCACTTGATTGACAGCTGCTTGTTGCAAACAGAATTGATGAGGAGACAGACTTT
>VXCM01007684.1:39485-59959 GCA_014773175.1 Lucifuga dentata | reverse complement strand
CCTACCTTCCAGACCTCCATTGGTTTCAGTTCATTCTCTATTAAAATCAACTTGTTGATACCTGAAGCGTTCTTGGGATAGATAATCCATCATGGATTGAATCCAGGCCAATGATTGAACAGGTGACCTGTGGTTCAGCAGCTTCTCTGACCTTTAGGCACCGCTGCCTGTTTAACGCAGCTCCATGTGTACAAGCATGGAAAAACTGATGCTGACCCCTTTTAGATGTTACATNCTGTTTAACGCAGCTCCATGTGTACAAGCATGGAAAAACTGATGCTGACCCCTTTTAGATGTTACATATAAAAGTTTAGCCTTATTTTACTGATTTAAATATGTTATTTTGTTCTGCTCAATATTTTTGATTAATTAGAATTAACAGATGATAATAGAGCTATGCCTTTTTTTTTTAGTTGCGTTTAAATAATGTTTGAAGCACTGGGAGATATAATTCCAACTACTCAAAAAATATTGAGCATAATGAAATAACACATAGAAATCAAAGACTAAATTTTTCTGTGTAACATCTAAAAGGGGTCAACATCAGTTTTTTTCAGTGTTTTTTCTCTATATATCTAAAAATGTCTCTCCCCAATCTTTCCTTTTTCATACCTTCAAGTATCTGAACCCAATTCAACATAACCACCAAACAACGTGTGGAGAAATCATCTGATTCCATTTAAGACAAGAAAGAACTAAATTATCATGAACACACAATAAGCCTGTGGAGACATTATTAATGAAACGTACAAATTCATTCTCAGTAAGACGAAGAGAATGTTCTCAGGCTGTAAGATTAAATGAATAATAGAAATGCAGTAAAGCTGTTATAAGATGTGTAAGTTCCATTTAAATGTTGCTTCAACAGGATTTCAGTCTATATTTCAACATGTATCCTTGATGAGCAGTGTAATATTGAAATGCTGTTAATATGTGACTTAAACCTCTAAATAACTTTTTTTTAAACCAATATATCAACATTTCACTGAGATGACGTCTTTTTACCTGCAATCACCACAACCAGCTTTATATGATCCTAATAGTATAAAAAAGCATCTCATAGACTATACATAACAGTAAGTGTACTTTAAGATACCAGTCACGTTTAATATTGATATATTTTATTTTTAATAAAAGATAATAACGAGCTATAACACTAGCACCGTCAAGCTAACGGCGGCTAACAGACGTTAGCTTCTTCCGTGAGTCACGTGAAAGATGTCAGAAAACGCATTAAAGGATATTGTCCGAGTCTTAAGTTCTCACAGCTTTCCGTCTCCTCCGCCATGACCTTTAAATGTGAATAAACACAGTAAAATAAAATGCTCCATAATCCAGACCGTAAACAAACCAGCCGAGTCCGGGAGGATGCCATGTCCGACTCTGTCACGTGATCAAATGCTGCCTTCAATGATGTCGGAGAAAGGGAATCCCATTCAGATTGATGGGAGGGATTTACTGCAACGATAAGACATAAATGCAGTATTTGTTATAAATATGTTTTTAAGGGATAATACTTATCAATCACAATCATGGGATATGCAACTTAAGATGACAACTTAACCCCTTAAGATGATGAAGATCTTATAAAAGGACATTAGATGGCAATTATCTTACAAAAGTGTTAAAGCTAGGTGTTGTGTATTTATGACACTTCAACCACCCATTGCACATTTTGTCGTTGACTCTGCCTATATTTTTACAATAAAACAGCAGCAAACAAAACATATACTTTTAAGGTTAGTTGGATTTATTTTCATTTTACACGAAGAGCACTTCAATGCACCTGTCAAGTTGTGTTTACCTTCGCTGAACGTTAGCTAACATTTCCAACAGTACCTGAAGGCAGCGTTAAAGCGATACTCGTACCAAACTGGATTCAGTTCATGTGAGTTTTACTCCACTTTATAGCCAATGTTTATCGCTGTATTTGGTAAAATTTGTAAATTATATGCGGATACACTCTGCGACTGACGACATATTATTTCACGGCACTTAAAAGAGTTATAAGTGGCGTTTAATGGGCTTATTTCAAACTAGTTAGCATGCTAGCTGCTAGCTAACTAGTTAGCAATCTGTTGTTGCTACTGATGGTGGCGAAGTTTTCTAATGCAATTTTTATGAAATAACGCTGACAATGAGAATAAGTCCGCTTTAACTGATGAGTCATTTTTTATTCTAAAGGAGTCGCTGCTGGTTGAAGCGTTTCCCTCTGTTCCCTCCTCACTTTGATGCACCTGTTGCACGTTAATAATCTGCTGCTGATTTAGAACTGATTCAGAGTATTTTTTTTTTTTTTTTTTTTTTACTCCTAAACGAATAATATTTAAAAACCGACTTGGAGCGTTTCTGCAGTTTGTTGCTGAGCAGAAATCAGATTTTATTCATCAGGTAATAACCATATTAATGAAGCTCTCCGCTCTGAGCTGTTGAGTTTCACTTCCTGTTTCCCAGGTGAGTTTCAGTGACTGCTCACTCTGGTTTCTGTCAGGTGGTTTGGAGTAAAGACTTGTGTAGATTTACAGTATTAGTGCAGATGTAAGTTGTTTTGTCTGATAGGTTCTCAGGTTTTGCTTGCCTGTGTAAACAGCCGCTGATCTGATAACATCACTTTCCTGCTGAGTGGAATTCACTTTATCTTTATGTAAACTTAGTGACACATGTTCCAGTGTACAACAGAGACAAAAAAAAAGAATTGTGAAGGTGAATGAAAAGATGCAGTGTAAAAAAATATGCAATACTGGTGATTTTACATGTTGGAGCCTAAATGCTACTCACATACACGTTACGTTACTAACCAATTAAAAATATATATATAAAATAATGTTTTGGTTTTGTGTTATTTTGCCAAGCCCCCAAATCTTTTAAAATCAAATATTCAGGTAATACTCACACCTTAAAGGACCATACCACTCCTTTTACATGTTTGAGCCTAATATATTCAGTTTTCATACATGTAACGTTACTGACAATCATTTCCCAAAGCATACTACTGGAACGGTGAATTAAAAATGTTTTTCCTACCTTCCAGACCTCCATTGGTTTCAGTTCATTCTGCTATTAAAATCAACTTGTTGATACTGTAAACGTTCTTGGGATAGGTAATCCATCATCACCAACAAGACGTGTATTCAGGTTTTTTTAGAAGTTATGTAATTTTAGTGTTTAAGCTCAATAAAAAGCGTGGAGTGAATGTATGCCTCCACCGGGGAATATAGTCCCAAAAGAAGACCTGCGTTTATGGAAAAATTTAAAGGACCGTGACTTCATAAGGCTGTGTAACTATTAGCAGGAGAAACATGGATTTTTAAGGTGGGTGTATCACTTGAATATTTGATTTTGAAAGATTAAGAGATTTAGCAAAATATCAGGAAAGCTGAAATATGGTTTTATCCTTTGGGAAATTATTGTCAGTAACGTAACATGTATGAAAACTGAATATATTAGGCTCAAACATGCAAAATGGGTGGTATGGTCCTTTAAAATTCAATGTTTCGCCTGCTAACATGTATGTCCGAATGTAGAAGGGACGGTTGTTTTTACTTTCTCAGGGAAAAGTCATCTTCTCCTGGGACTATATTCCCTGGGGGAGACATATGTTATTCCTCTGTGTCGCATCTCGTTGGACCGGTTAAATAAAGTGACTTTGACAAAATTAATAGGTGTCAGATCGCTGTGATGGATTATTTATCTCAGTCATATTTCAAGTCTCTACAAGCTGATTTTTTTTTTTTTAACTGAAACCAATGGCAGTCTGGAAAGTTTGAAATCAATTCTAATATTTAGTAGTATGTTTTATTAAAGTTTGGCAGTAACGTAATTAGTGTGTATGCTAGTTTAAAACATGCTACTGGTTGTCAGTAATGTAATGTGTGTGTTGTAATGTAATGTGGGTAGTATTTATTGGGTTCAAACAAGTAAAATCACCAGTATTGTCCTTTAACCTCTTCTCATAAGCACAGGACACATAAAGCCCATATAAAGTAAAAGTATTCTCTGTTCTCTTCTGTTCAGATTGATCCAAAAGGACGGAGCGAGGGGCAACCATGTATGAAAATGTCCCCACAGGTACGTCCTGTCCCTCAGGTGTGGAAGTTTTACTGAAGCTCACTGAGAATGCAGGTTTTTTTTTTTATTAAAAATTGTTAAATTAGTGTGTGTGTGTGTGTGTGTGTGTGCGCGCCTTCAGTGTCCACGGCGGAGCGTCAGCAGGTTCTGGGAGCTCTGGAGCGCCTTCAGGCCAAACTGGTACAGAGGGAGGAGTGGACACACGGCGACAGCATAGGGAACCTGAGGGAAACTCTGCAGAGTCCTCTGTTCAACCACATCCTCACTCTGCAGCACTCCATCAAACAGCTCCGAAACCAGGTGACAAACGCTTTAAAACCAGAAACATAGCTAAGATTGATGTGTTACCGCTTTTTTTTGGATTTGCTTATTAAAATGGAGTTTACTTAACATGAAACACACAAAACACACCTAGCATCTCTGCTTCTGATGAAATTGATCTGGAATTGGTTCAGAAGTCATCTGGATCATGTTCAGACCGATCCAGAGCCGTTTGGAACTGGATTGGCACCACGTCCTCAAAGCATTCTGGGCGCGTTTGTTTTTCGTCTGTTATTGCTCAGACCTGCATAAATGAACCGTACCAAGGCTGAACCGGATCAAACCGGTTCAGCCTTGGAGGCGTGAAAATGTCTAAATCTAAACAAGGCGTTTCCTCAGTTCTTTAAAGTGTGACTTTTTAAAGCTGCTGCCTCACCACGTGTCCGTAAAATTCTTAAAATCAAACATCTAACAGTTCACCAGAATAAACAGTATTTTTTACCAAACCAGGCTGATCTGACATCTATACCCCCCCGTGTTGACAGCCTATCAGGTACTTGCATGCCGCTGCCTGGCGTGCGGCGCTTTGACCTGTCGGCGCGGCCGAACGGGGACGTCGAATCTTCTCTGCATCGCCATCTGCATGCAGCTCGCGTCCGTTCTGACGTGGAGCCTTTACAATAAACAATCTGCAGGCCAAATTAAGATAATGGCTACAACCGACGGCGGGCCTCATATTCTAAGTGCTGCGAAGGTCAGAGCAGCAGTCTATGAACGCAGCGGCAGAGGGTGTATGAAGCAGCCGCTCTCTTTTTTTATTTATTTTCCCCTCCCCTCTCTGCGGATCTATCAGGCTTTAATATCTGGTGTCTTGGTTTGAGTAACGGCCGTGTCGAGGCGTATTGATGAAATGGCTCGGGATCCTGCTCCATCAGCCGGCCTAAATAAGCCGCAGACTGATAAGTTTCCACAATGTGAGTGTAAAGGTCATTAATACATTACCTGTTCAGAGAGAGAGAGCCTGCAGAGGAATCTATTGATTTTTTTTTTTTCTCCTCCCCTCTTACCCCACGGCCTCTTGGCTTCATTTTTTCCTCCACATCTTTCTATTTTGCCAACATCGTCCTTGTATATAAGGGCGCTTCTCTTTCTCTATCCGTGTAGGATCTCGTTTTGTTTTTTTGCGTTCAGTTGTAAAACCCGAGGCTGGATGTTGGCGGTTCAGGTCGACTTCTGTCTGCAGGTGTTTGACCTCAGCGAATCTTATCAAATCTGTTCAGATCCCACACAGCCGCGTCATGTGTGTCTGTTAAACATTTAAACCACGCCAATCTACATGTATACATATATATTTATGTTCAGTCTATGCTGTGGAAAAATATTCGACCCCCTCCTGATTTCTTCTCTTTTTGTGTTTACCTCATATAAACTGTTTCAGATCTTCAAACAAAATCTAACATAAAACAACCTGAGTAAACATAAAATACAACTTTTAAATAATTGTATTTACTGAAGTAAAAAGGTCATGTAATACTAACTAGGTCTGTGTGGAAAAGTATTCACCCCCTAGTTACTACATCGGAAAACTACCAGACTGCGTTGATCACACCATGTTCACAACAGGAAGTAGCTAAAAGGTCTCACCAGCAGCTCTCTATGAGATCAAAAGACATTCCAGCAGAGACGAGGAAGAAGCTGATTAAATATAAAGTCTGGAAGCTTCCAAAGCCGTTTCTGAGGCTTTGGGACTCCAAAGATCCACTGAGCGCCGTTATCTGCAGATGGAGAGAATGTGGCTCAGTGTGAACCTTCCCAGGAGAGACAACCTTCCAAAACTCCTCCAGGAGCAGCGACGACTCATCCAGGAAGTGACCTGAACCCCGCTGAGATGCTGCATTCCTTAACCAGGCCGTTCCTGCTGGAAAACCTCCAAAGTGTCTGAGTTAAAGCAGCTTAGTAAAGAGGAACTGAACTCCACACGGCGACTTCAGAGATGATCTGTTATCAGAAGGTTTGGTTCAGTTGTTGCTGCTAAAGACAAAACTAGCTGGAAAGTTCAGGAGGAGAATACTTTTACACTCAGGTATTACATAACCTTTTTACTTCAGTAAATACAGTTATCATTTAAAAGTTGTATTTTATGTTTACTCAGGTTGTTTTATGTTAGACTTTGTGTGACGATCTGACAGTTTATTATGAGACACAAAGACAAGAAATCAGGAGGGCATTCAGTACTTTTTCACTATATATACTGTATATATACTGTATATACACACACAGTATATACACACTACATGCCTTCATCATCACACTAACTCCTTGAATTAGTTATTACGATCTTTGTTGACTAAAAATGTTGAGTTGATTAGTCATTTCCTGTGGAGTTTTTAATGAGGAACCAGCGATCAGTCATTAGTCAGAACTGGAAAATAATCATATCATTGCTGGTATCACAATCGTATTAATAATTAATAAGAAAATCAGTATCACCTGAATCTCAAATTTGTTTGTTTTTTTTAATATTATTAATGTTAACGTTAGATATTTGCGAGTTGGCTCGTTGAGGTTGAGTGGTTCTGAATTGGATTATTTTATGCAGAAAAATGTGAAATATGGTAAAATATGCAAATTTTCACTTGATTTGTGTGTATTTTTATTTTTTTTATGTGGAAAAATCAACTTTGTGGGAATGAGACAAAATAGTGATTAAAGACATTAATATGCATTAACTGTTTTGATGACAAATTCCTGGAGGGATTTTTAAACAGTCGTTCGGATGCCGCATTTGAGGGTCGCTTGCGATGATGAAACAATGTGGATGACATCCGCGGAACATATATGTGCCTTCATCGACGAATGGCCAAAAGAAGCAAAACAAGCAATGGCAGACAACTTTTGACTAGCGGCTTTTAGATGAGGTGAAGAAGTACCGCGCCTCTGCACACAGCACTTCCTTTCTGACTTTCTCTCTCCCTCTCTCCCTGTCTTGCTCGCCCTAGTTGAGCAGCATGCCCCCTGACGCCTGCAGCGAGTTCAGTTTCTCCAGGAAAGGTCAGCTGATCATGAGCGCTGTTAATTCAGCCAGCAGCCTCACTCCGCCCAATCAGCCGGCCGCTTCCTCCATCCTGACCAACGGCTTGGCTTCGCTCGCCCGTCAGACCCCGCCCTCTCCTGACCACCTCCAGAAATGGATTCTCACTGCCGCCAAGGTGGGTGGAGCCTCAACACAACACAGACACACACACGCAAGAACACAAATGCTCTCAATTTTGATTTGTATGTTTTTTTTAATTACAAATAAATAAGAAAGAGTAAAAACTACACACATATCCGAACATCTGAGCTGACTGTGTGTGTGTGCGTGTGTGTGTGTGTGTGTGTGTGTGCAGGGCCGTCCCACAGAGCTGGTGAGTCTGTCCCGGCCGCTCTCTGGCGGTTTGGGTTTCAGCGTTGTGGGTTTGAATCCTGAAGGAAGCAGCAGCCAGGGAGTCTTCATCAAACACATCCAGCCTGGAGGCATCGCACACAGGTACACACGCTGGTGCTGTCACTACTACTAGCACTATTACTAACTATCACTGTCACTAACACTATTACTATCACTATTACTAACTATCACTATTATTACTAACACCATTACTAACATATCCAGCCTGGAGGCATCACACACAGGTACACACGCTGGTGCTGTCACTACTACTAGCACTATTACTAACTATCACTGTCACTAACACTATTACTATCACTATTACTAACTATCACTATTATTACTAACATATCCAGCCTGGAGGCATCACACACAGGTATGCATGCTGGTGCTGTCACTACTACTAACACTATTACTATCACTATTACTAACTATCACTATTACTAACTATCACTATTACTAACACTATTACTATCACTATTACTAACTATCACTATCACTAATACTATTACTAACTATCACTATTATTACTAACACCATTACTAACACATCCAGCCTGGAGGCATTGCACACAGGTATGCACGCTGGTGCTGTCACTACTACTAACACTATTACTATCACTATTACTAACTATCACTATCACTAACACTATTACTAACTATCACTATTACTAACACTATTACTATCACTATTACTAACACCATTACTAACACATCCAGCCTGGAGGCATCGCACACAGGTATGCACGCTGGTGCTGTCACTACTACTATCACTATCACTAACACTATTACTATCTCTATCACTAACACTATTACTAACTATCACTGTTGCTAACACCATTACCAACACTATTACTAACTATCACTATTACTAACACCATTACTAACACTATTACTATCACTATTACTAACGCCATTACTAACACTATTACTAACTATCACTATTACTAACACTATTACTAACACCGCTACTAACTCTATTACTAATGCTATTACTAACACTATCACTAAGACTATTACTAACACTATCACTAACACTATTACTTACACTATTATTAACTAACACTATTACTAACACTATTATTAACTAACACTACGACTAACACCATTACTATCACTATTACTAACACCACTACTAGCACTATTACTAACACCATTAGTATCACTATTACTAACACCACTACTAACACTATTACTAACACCATTACTATCACAATTACTAACACCTATCACTAACACTATTACTAATACCATTACTAACACTATTACTAACTATCACTATTACTAACACCATTGCTAACACTATCACATTACTAACACCATTATTAAGACTATTACTACCTGTATTACTAACACCATTACTTACACTATTACTAACATTATTACAAACTAACACTATTACTAACACTATTATTAAGACTATTACTAACACTATTACTAACACCATTACTTACACTATAACTAACACTATTACTAAAACTATTACTAACACCATTACTAATAGTATTACCAACACTATTACTAAAACTATCACAAACTAACACTATTACTAAAACTATTACTAGCACTATTACAAACACGTTCACTAACACTATTACTAACACTACAACTAACACTACTGAACTATTACTAACACTACCTCTAACTAACACTAGTTAGTTTATGTATTTACATGTACATAAAGAATGAATACAAAACTACATTAGCAAAAAAGGAAATGTGATGGAGGAAGTGCAGAAACCGGGGCTGACACGAGACAAATTCTTCAGAACATGTATGTAACTATTTAAATGATGGTGTTACTAATTACTGAAGTATTAGTGTTACTAAACACTAATACTAACACTACTAACACTACTACTAGCTAACTACAAACTTTTTTTTGGCAGAAAAGCACCAACATGGACTTGAAGTTGTAGGTTCTAGTCAGACCCTTAATGAGGTCCTGGGTCACTGAGAACTTTCTGGGGCCGTTTAGTAGGTTGGGAACTTTGGAGTTCACACAAAGCCGACATTCCTCAGAAAAACGTATATAATTATAGAATTTCATCACAAATACAAACAGCGTTTTGTGACATTGTGAAGAATGACTTTTATTTTGTCTTTTTGCGTGCTGCAGGGACGGGCGTTTGCAGGAGCAAGATCAGATCCTGGTGATAAATGGCAGTCCTCTGGAGCCGGGCATCAGCCAGCAGCAGGCTCTGGCCCTGCTGCAGCAGCCTGGAGAGGGGGTGGAGCTAGTGGTGGCCAGAGACCGCCCACTGACCACGTCGTCGCCGCCAACCGCCATCAACACGGTAAGAAACAGTGGCGTTTATCCCAGCAGAGCGAAAAAAAACGATGACGTTAAAGAAAAACAAATGAGACTACAGAGAAGTGATGGTGCATCTTTGGTTAAACGCTCAACGATCAAAAACACAAAATGCAGATTTAAATTTCATAGAGGCCAAAAAATAGACTTTGTTTTTTTTTTTTTTTTTNTTTTTTTTTTTTTTTTTTACAGATTAGATGATGATGTCAATTAAAGTATTGTCACTCTTGTTAATATTGTAAAATAAAGCAGAACCAAATCTATTTCACTTGGATTTGCATATAAAAGTTGTTTCCTGCTCAGAGACGATAGTTTTCACTTTAACGTACAGAAAAACGGCCCAGACGTGCAGATTGGGAAACGTTCTGTCACACTAAAGTTTTAATGTTTGTTTTAGAGGAAAAAAAAAACACGTTTGGATAATGAAGTCAGGTTATGGTTTGTTTCCAAATCGAAAGTAGTTTGTTGCTGCACACACACGCTCACACACACACACACGCACAGAAAAAACAGAGGAGTTATTGGAACAATAATCAAAGCGTAAACACTAAGAAAAGACTCAAAGTTTCTTTTTTCCACATAAACCCAGAAACTTCTCTTACAGTTTCTACACTTTGGCTCCTAAATAATCACAGTTTAGAAACTTTGAAATTTTTCTTACGTGCGATTAATAGCAAAACGCTTCATCACAACATCCTGCTGGCGCCTTTTTGTTAAAGTAGGCGTGTCTTTCTCACGTCGGAACAAAACCGGAAAGAAAATCATGGCTGGTTTCAATCTGAGGTTACACGAGTACGACGTTACTTTTAGAGACTCGACGTTCTAAACTAACGACAAAATCACTGACATCACCGTTATGCTGCTCTGGACACACACACACACGCACACACACACACATACACAGCTTTTTGCTTTATCCAGCAACTTGGCTGTCACTCAAAACAAGTAATGCTGAGATGGCGTCAATCATATCTGGAGGTCAGTTTGAGGCCACGCCTCCGTTTGTGACTTGTCCCTCCTGTTTATGATGAGCTGTAAGTCTGCTGACATTGAGTTGGATGATTTTTATGACCTCAAAGCCAATAGGAAATCAAGTTAGTGCTCCACTCACAGCATCACCCTGACAATATGTATTTAAGTCTGAGAGGAGGCGCAATCAATGAGTGTCGACACGACGTGAAGTCGGAGCCTGACAGTTAGCGAGGCAGACGAGGGATGAAGGATCGTTTCTCTATATCTCTTTTTCGTCGTAACTTACGATAACGTCATCAAGGAATGATAAACTTAAAGGACCATACCACCCATTTTGCATGTTTGAGCCTAATATATTCAGTTTTCATACATGTTACGTTACTGACAATCATTTCCCAAAGGATAAAACCGTATTTCAGCTTTCCTGATATTTTGCTAAATCTCTTAATCTTTCAAAATCAAATATTCAAGTGATACACCCACCTTAAAAATCCATGTTTCTCCTGCTAATAGTTACACAGCCTTATGAAGTCACGGTCCTTTAAATTTTTCCATAAACGCAGGTCTTCTTTTGGGACTATATTCCCCGGTGGAGGCATACATTCACTCCACGCTTTTTATTGAGCTTAAACACTAAAATTACATAACTTCTAAAAAAACCTGAATACACGTCTTGTTGGTGATGATGGATTACCTATCCCAAGAACGTTTACAGTATCAACAAGTTGATTTTAATAGCAGAATGAACTGAAACCAATGGAGGTCTGGAAGGTAGGAAAAACATTTTTAATTCACCGTTCCAGTAGTATGCTTTGGGAAATGATTGTCAGTGACGTTACATGTATGAAAACTGAATATATTAGTCTCAAATGTAAAATGGCTGGTATGGTCCTTTAAATTTCAACATTAAAATGAGATTTTATCAGATTTCATCTCTTTATCTTCAGACGTCACAGCTGCTCATGTCTCTAAGTTTTTTTTGTAATTATAATATATTATGCTGTTTCATTATTTATTAAGTTATGATGTTTCTGTAAATAAAGTTTATTTTTTGTCTCTAATTATTTATATTGCGATGGTATATAAGTGTGTCATTAAAAGATAATTTGGAGTAGTCAGATAAAAATTTAAAAGTAAAAAAACCCCAACCTTTATTGAGTTCCATCTTCATAAACAATGCGGTACTTGAAGAATTTTAATAAATATCAAGGATACAGTATTGATGATGCAGTGTTTTAAAATTGTTTTGCATATTGTTAAATTTTTTTATTATACCTTATAAAATATTTTTAAATTTAACATTTTTAATTAGTCAAACATAACATAACATGAATGAAAATTTAATATATTAGGCTTTCAATGCAAAATGGGTGGTATGGTCCTTTAAAAACAACTTCCACTAATGTACTAATATTTTCAATAATCATCAGAGAATATTTCCCAGATTT
Organism: Lucifuga dentata; assembly: GCA_014773175.1. NCBI lineage: Eukaryota > Metazoa > Chordata > Actinopteri > Ophidiiformes > Bythitidae > Lucifuga > Lucifuga dentata. The sequence continues at coordinate 47,473 of VXCM01007684.1, read as the reverse complement.
AGTTTGATATAAAGTGAAACGGAGCCTCAGAATCGTTCTTTGTGTCCGGTGAAGATCCTGCAAACGTAACCGTGTGGGTCTGAGTTTTTGGATTGAAAACACGCAAGTGGACGTGGGAAACGTTCTGAGATCTGCTGCAGGAAAAAAACACGGCAGCATGTGGGCGTTTTTAACGTGCGCTGAGGAACAACAGGTTCTTCCAAGTTGCATTGATCGCGTCCTGCTGTCGTGTCGGGTCGTTATCACGCGGCCTTACACGGTTTCTCTGATTGTAACCTCACCCCTCCCCCTCCCTGATTGGATCGGGGCCACGTCCTGCATACCAAGCCTCAGATCCCCTGCTTTTGTTTTATTCATGACCCGATTCTACTGAGGTCACATTTAATGGGCAGAAAAACACACACACACAACAGTGGATGTAATTTTATTGCTGTTCTGCTGGCCTGGCTGGTGTTCAGATTCAGACCTCCGTTACCGCTGATCTGTTGTCTTGGCGTCTGCCGTTTTGTGTCTGGTGTCCGTTGGAATCCATCCGCCGTTGACAGGAAATGCTGCAGGGCTTCACTATAAAGTTAAAGAGTGGCATAAATCAAACAGTCTTTTTCTGTTTAGTCTGTATTCTCCTGCTATAGATGAGGAAAGTGTGTCGGGGAAGACGTTCAGGACTTTAGAGCTAATTTACTGCTCTCCTAAAAATGATGAAAAGCAGAAAGAACGGGGATAAAAAGGAACAGATTGTGCAATTAAAGAAAGCTGAAGGGGGCCTTTAAAAACTGCTTCACCTTAAAAGAAACGCAAGTTACGACTCAGATAAAGTCAGTAAACTTATTTATAAAACTCCTCTAATGAGCAGCGCAAACTTTCCCTGCAGTCACATGACCGTCCGTCTGTCAATCTAAGTGGCGAGGTCAAGTGTGCCGCGTCGCTTCTGGTTCTGCTAGGCCTTTTTGTTTTAAGCCGGCAGCTCTGCTTATCGCTAAAAGCTGAGAAAATATTGAAGTAGCTGGACGTAGGAGGAGAAGCTGCAGGGTTCGGTTTATCTAAAACTCCACCAGATGTCAACCTTATCTGTAGTTTTATAGTTCACGTCCCCCAGCCAGAACTCATATCTGAAGTATAAAACTCTCTACAGGTTTGGAAGAAAGCTCCAAGCAGCTTACAGGTTTTATTTTCTTTTTGTTTTAAACACGCGCTCAGACACGCCCTCAAAGCAGCCGTGTTAAAATAAATAACCAGCAGTAGTGATCAGCATGGAATACTTAAAACTTTTCCGTAAAAGTAGCACCGGAAAGTTTACCAGGTAGGATTGTGTAACACTTCCTGTAAGTGTGAAAACATCCAGTCACATTGCCAGGACAGACGCGCACAAGACTAACTTTGATGTTACACGTCTTTGTGTACAGCGTGCGGACCAATCACGCGAGACCAGGAAGTGATGCTTTAACTTCTGCTGCTCGAGCACACAGAGAGAGAGAGAGAGAGAGAGAGAGAGAGAGAGAGAGAGATTATGGTATCTGTCCTCTATTTGCATGAGTGGTGTCTTTCCTGGTGGGACTGTCTTTGAATTAGTGATGTTTTCCATCCATCCATCTATCCATCCATCCATCCATCTTTGTAACCACTTCTTTGGCTCATGGAGGCAGCATCCACGGTTCTCCATAGCCTCGTCCTCCAGCTCTTCCTGACAGATCCCAAAACGGTTCGGTGGGATATATAATCCCTGCAGAGTATTCCGTGTCTGCTGCCGGGGCTTCAAACTGGGAATACCTTCCCAGGGAGGCGTCCAGGAGGCATCCTGATTAGATGCCTGAACCGCCTCAGCTGGCCCCTTTTGACCTGGAAACCTGAGGAAACAGAACTCTGATTTTCCTCCTGGTTTCCAAACTCCTCATCCCATCGCTGAGCATGACTCCATCACGCTGTGAAGGAAACTCATTTAAGCTGCTTGTATCTGCAATCTCATTCCTTTGGGATCCACCTGGAGGTCATGACCGTCGGTTAGAGTTGGAACTTAGACCGATCGGTAAACTGAGAGTTTTGCTCGTCACCACGACACGACCACGACATTCGGCATCAACGCTGCACCAACACAATCACTGATGTTTGCTAGTTTCAGAGAACAAAAGTGACACTGGTTTAGTTTTTTAAGGTTTTTATGATAATGATGGAAAGCTGGATTTAGTTTGCTGCCGTATCTCTCCGTAATCACCTGTGATCTGTTCCACTACAAACCAGATTCATAAGAAACCTGCTGCATTCACCTGCAGCTCGTTATTCAGCCGCAACTCATTCTCTCTGGAAAAAGACTGAAATCCTGTTAGAGGGAAATGCATTCAACACAGGAAGTGTGATGCTATTTTATCTAGGAAATGGCTTCTCCAGGGTCCTAGAGGCGTCAGCTGAGGAGGAGTTTGTTTCGTTAGACAGAAGAAGACCTCGTCTATCAGATCAGAGCCGTAATAAGAGAGCAGAGCCACCTGTGATTACAGCCGCTTCATAAAGCCAGCCTCTGTGTGTGTGTGTGTGTGTGTGTGTGTGTGTGTGTGTGTGTGTGCGCGCGCGCGCGTGCCTGCTGCAGCCTCTCATTGATCAGCAGCAGGTATCAGGAAATGCTCTCCGCTCGGTGTAATTACCTCTGAGCTTCAGCTTAACGACGTTTCTCTGAGGACAGATATCCGACCAGCTTCCTGTTTACCTGCTGCTCAGCCACACAAAAGTAACGATTCCTTTCATCTCATCCATTATAAACTTAACATATGTAGCTGGACAGCTCTTCAAATGTCTCTAAGCTTATGCTTTGAACACAGTCAGATTTTGCTGGTCTTTTATAGATATATGTTGGACGGTAAAGTTCTTTTCTAAAGTTAATGGTGCTTCTTATTGGTGTGTGTTGGTTCGGCGTTACCTTAGCCTCAGGTGTGTAAATCTCTCATTGTTTGACTGTTGCATCCCAAACTGACTCCATCACTCTAAATTACGACACAGCATTAAACATTAGTCTGTGAAATGACAAAAAAGTCAAATTAAAGCTACATATGACACAGTTACAGCGTTAAAGGACCATACCATCCATTTAGCATGTTTGAGCCTAATATATTCAGTTTTCATACGTTACGTTACTGACAATCATTTCCCAAAGGATAAAACCGTATTTCAGCTTTCCTGATATTTTGCTAAATCTCTTAATCTTTCAAAATCAAATATTCAAGTGATACACCCACCTTAAAAATCCATGTTTCTCCTGCTAATAGTTACACAGCCTTATGAAGTCACGGTCCTTTAAATTTTTCCATAAACGCAGGTCTTCTTTTGGGACTATATTCCCCGGTGGAGGCATACATTCACTCCACGCTTTTTATTGAGCTTAAACACTAAAATTACATAACTTCTAAAAAAACCTGAATACACGTCTTGTTGGTGATGATGGATTACCTATCCCAAGAACGTTTACAGTATCAACAAGTTGATTTTAATAGAGAATGAACTGAAACCAATGGAGGTCTGGAAGGTAGGAAAAACATTTTTAATTCACCATTCCAGTAGTATGCTTTGGAAATGATTGCCAGTAACGTTACATGTATGAAAATTTAATATATTAGGCTCAAACATGTAAAATGGGTGGAATGGTCCTTTAAATTCCTGCTGTCTTCACTGAAATGAAACGTTCATACAGCACGTAGACAGATTTTCTTTCATATTTGCTTTGAAAAAACACTTAATGAAAAAAAAAACCCCAACATAGTACAAATGTAAGAAAGTAATGAAATCTGTAAAAGAGGAGTCTACTGAGCCGGACCTCGCTCAGACTGGACGTGAAATTTGACAGTTGCTCTTCCTGTCGTGGTTTTAATGGCTCCCATGTTTGCGTGTTGCAGGATCAGTGGGGTCACGTGGAGGAAATCGAACTGGTCAACGACGGATCCGGTTTGGGCTTCGGCATCGTGGGAGGGAAGACGAGCGGCGTGGTCGTCAGGACGCTCATCCCCAACAGCGTGGCCGACAAGGTGAGACGTCCTCAGCTAACGGTACGGAAAAACATCGTCAGAGGTCATATTAAACGCTAACATGTTGTTATTTCAGACCAAGTAGAATGTGGTGATGTTTGATCATAGTTTAGAAACTGACAAAATCAGAAAAAATTAGTCTTCAACTTGTCTTTTAACAGACATATTAATGCTAATTAATGGATTATTATCAGGGTGCTAATATGATTATTATCAAGATGCTAATATGAAATACAAACGTCATCATGACCTTTTAAAACAACATATTAAGCTTATCATCAACAGTTTATCTCATATAAATTTGCTGTTACTTTTATAAGTAAAAATATGTAATGATTTCTCCGTAAGGTCCAGCGTCTGGCAGTTTAAATCTCAGACGTTAAAGCGTAATAAAGCAGCAGATATCAGACGTCATGACTTTATGCAGTCAGATTAAAGGACTGTGTCAGAGCTTTCTGGGTTTTTCCAAAATATATCCACAACCTGTAGCTCCACCCACTTGGTTAGTTTATAGACTGCAAAGCCCCGCCCCCTCTTCTTCTTCTCCCACCTCACCTGTATTCCACCAGCATCTGTAAATGAACGGAGGTTTTCTTTCATTGGTCTTTGTAAGAAGCTGAAGTTTTCTGTTCTTATTTCTGTTATATGTTCAAGATAAATTTCTGTCTGCCGTTCCCGACATTAACGTTTGACATTAACGTCCCGACATTAACGTTTGATCTGCTGAAATAGTTTTTTTTTTTTAATTTCAAAGTGACAAAGTCTGTCTGGATCTTCGTATGCACAGAAACAGGAAGTCTTCACGTCCTCGTCTGTGCAGTTTTGTGTAATTTTGTATCTCCAGCAGCGTTGAGGCCTGGTGTGTTTTCTCTTTGCGTAGATGTTTGGTCTTCCTGAGCCGTCAGAGAGTCAAACCTGCAGCTCTAAAGGCTTCAGAAACTGTAGTTCTGTATCAAAATGAGTTCTGGTTCCTGGTACGAAATGCAGGGAATTTCCTGGGATCCTGAAAAGGTTTCTGCACTATAAAAGGAACCATTTTTCATTTTCTTTGCAGACTTCTTGAAAAGGAAAAAATCTCATTGATTTAAAGACAATACAGGAATATAGGTTAGCTAGACGAGGAGTCTTTGAGCAAGGCAGCCTTCCCCTGATCTCATCCTGCTGCAGCGGATCAGCAGAAAGCTGCAGGACCAGAAGAAGAAATTACCGCTCGGAGAAATTTTCCTGCATGAATAAGTGTTAAAAAATGAGCCGTTCATCAGAGTCCATCAGGCAGCAGCAGGATTAAACGAGGAATATCGCCTCCTAAGTGGATTAATTAGATCAATTAGATTAATTGGACAAGATTAATTTCTCTGCAGAGATGAAGAGAGACTTTTTCTGATTTTTAAACACTCCATTTCAGCTTCCCATCATTCAGAGGTTTAAATAAAAAGCCTTTTAAAGCATCTGATGGAGAGATTTGGCTTCATTTACCTCCCTCTCTTTTTCATCTTTACTCCTTCTCTCTCTCTCCCCCCCTCTCTCTCTCTCTCTCTCTCTCTCTCTCTCTCTCTCTCTCTCTCTCTCTGTCTCTTTCCCCTTGTCTCCTTCTGACCTCCTCCTCTCCCTCTTCTTTTTCATTCCCTGTTTTTTTACTTTGGATCCTGTCCTCCTCTTCCTCACATCTTTCGCTCTCATCTATTTCCTGTCAGTTTTTTCTCTCTTCTTCCTTCTTCATGAATTATTAGTTTTAGCAAACTTAAAAATTTGCTCCTTTTTTTAAACGTGAAGTTAATCATGATTTATCCTGCAGTTCTGCTGCATGAAAACTAACTCTAGTTTTACATTAAATGGGTTTAAAGGACCATACCACCCATTTTGCATGTTTGAGCCTAATATATTCAGTTTTCATACATGTTACGTTACTGACAATCATTTCCCAAAGGATAAAACCGTATTTCAGCTTTCCTGATATTTTGCTAAATCTCTTAATCTTTCAAAATCAAATATTCAAGTGATACACCCACCTTAAAAATCCATGTTTCTCCTGCTAATAGTTACACAGCCTTATGAAGTCACGGTCCTTTAAATTTTTCCATAAACGCAGGTCTTCTTTTGGGACTATATTCCCCGGTGGAGGCATACATTCACTCCACGCTTTTTATTGAGCTTAAACACTAAAATTACATAACTTCTAAAAAAACCTGAATACACGTCTTGTTGGTGATGATGGATTACCTATCCCAAGAACGTTTACAGTATCAACAAGTTGATTTTAATAGAGAATGAACTGAAACCAATGGAGGTCTGGAAGGTAGGAAAAACATTTTTAATTCACTGTTCCAGTAGTATACTTTGGGAAATGACTGTCAGTAACATTACATGTATGAAAACTGAATATATTAGGCTTAAACATGCTAAATGGGTGGAATGGTCCTTTAATTTACAGGTTTCCTCTTAAATCTTTGGTCAGTAAAGTTATAAAATGTGAAAGACTTTAAACTGATGCTGGAGGTGATTTATAATGAGAAAATTAAATCAAACTTCACTTTAAATCGTCAAACAAAATGTTCCGGAGGTGGAGCTTAAACTGTTTAAGACGTCTCAGGTTACATATGAATATTGTTTCATATCACTAAGCTAAAATTAGCTAAAGTACATGAGAAACAGTAGAAACCGCAGCATCGTTCTCTTGCGTCTGATTGGTCCTCTCGTCTCCTCCAATCAGGACGGCCGTCTCCGTACAGGCGACCACATCCTGCGTATCGGCACCACGCCCACCAGCGGCCTCTCCAGCGACCAGGTTGTCAAGGTGCTGCAGGCGTGTGGGAGTCATGTGACCATGCTGATCGCCAGGGACCCGCGAGGTCAGAGAACAGCTGCCCCGCCCCCGCCGCCGCCTCCAGACTCCGCCCCCGTCTCCTCCTTACTATCCCAAACCCCCAACCGTCCCGCCCAACGCAGGGTCAGCAAGACGGTGAGGAGTACACACACACACACACACACACACACACACACACACACACACACATTTTTATGGTAAATGTTGAATTTATAGACTTTTAATTTTCTCCTCAAAGGTTTTTTAGGCAGCAGGTGATTTTCATGTAGCTCAGCCAGAATAACCAGGATGTTGTTGTTGTTGTTGCTGCTGTTGTTGCTGTTGCTGCTGTTCTTGTTGTTGCTGCTGTTGTTGCTGTTGTTCTTGTTGTTGCTGTTGTTGTTGCTGTTGTTGCTGTTGTTGTTGCTGTTGTTGTTGCTGTTGTTCTTGTTGTTGCTGTTGTTGCTGTTGCTGTTGTTGTTGCTGTTGTTCTTGTTGTTGCTGTTGTTGTTGCTGTTGTTGTTGCTGTTGCTGTTGTTGCTGTTGTTCTTGTTGTTGCTGTTGTTGTTGCTGTTGTTGTTGTTGCTGTTGTTGTTGCTGTTGTTGTTGCTGTTGCTGCTGTTCTTGTTGTTGCTGTTGTTGTTGCTGTTGCTGCTGTTCTTGTTGTTGCTGTTGTTGTTGCTGTTGCTGTTGTTCTTGTTGTTGTTGTTGCTGTTGCTGTTGTTGTTGCTGTTGTTGTTGTTGCTGCTGCTGTTGCTGTTGTTCTTGTTGTTGCTGTTGTTCTTGTTGTTGCTGTTGTTGTTGTTGTTGTTGTTGCTGTTGATGATTTTGGATAATTAATGTTGGACTGTGAGGTAGAAGCTGAATAAAGATGAGCAGGCGTTCCCGTCTCAGCTGATATCTGTGTGTGTGTGTGTGTGTGTGTGTGTGTGTGTGTGTTGGGTTTCAGCCCAACCTGGAGGGTTATGAGATCCATGAGGTTCCTCTCACCAAGAAACATGGCCAGAGCCTCGGCATCTCCATCATCGGACGCAACCCTCTGACCAGCCAAGGTAGGACAGCAAAACATGCTAAAAACACGCAGTCCCCGGATCTGCTGGCTGAGGGGACATGTCTCTACAGTCTCTCTGTAGGTGAGGGCTTTGTTATGGAGTGTGTCAGGGTTGCTTTCTTTTAGGTGA
>VXCM01007684.1:12500-39180 GCA_014773175.1 Lucifuga dentata | reverse complement strand
CCTCTCTCTCTCCCCCCTAACACCCCCCCAGATGCGGTAGGCGTGTTCGTGAAGAATGTGGTTCCAGGCAGCGCAGCAGATCAGAGCAGAAACATCAGAGTCCACGACCGCCTGATAGCTGTGAGGACCTGCTGTGTGTGTGTGTGTGTGTGTGTGTCTGTGTGTGTGTGTGTGCCCGTGTCCGTCCTCTATCTGCATGTCTGTCTCTGCTGTATTCTTCTTCCTGTCTGTCTCTCTGTCTTCCTGTCTGTCTGTCTGCCTTCCTGTCTGACTTCTGTCTTCCTGTCTCTCTCCATCCTCCTGTCTGTCTCTCCGTCCTCCTGTTTGTCTTTCCATCCTCCTGTCTGTCTCGCTGCCTTCCTGTCTGTCTGTCTCTCTGTCTTCCTGTCTCTTTTCATCCTCCTGTCTGTCTCTCTGGCCTGTCTAACTTCTGTCTTCCTCTCTCTCCATCCTCCTGTCTGTCTCTCTACATTCCTGTCTGTCTGTCTCTCTGTCTTTCTGTCTCTTTTCATCCTCCTGTCTGTCCTGTCTGACTTCTGTCTTCCTGTCTCTCTCCATCCTCCTGTCTGCCTCTTGGCCTTCCTGTCTGTCTCTCCATCCTCGTTTCTGTCTCTGCCTTCCTGTCTTTCTTTTCAGATGGATGGCGTGAGTCTCCACGGTCGGACCAATCAGGAGGTGCTGGAGGTGATGAAGCAGACAGGTCAAACTGTCGTTCTCACGGTGGTCAGGAAGAAAGCCAGAGTCCTGGAGAGATCTCTGGACAAAGGTAGAGAGACAGACAGGACGTGTGACTGACGGTCTCACCTCCACATGCAGACAGAGAGACAGACAGGTGGACCGTCCATCGAAAACAAAAACCAAACAGTGTTTTGGTGTTTATTGTACAAAACAGGTCAGACCAGGATTCATGTTTTGAAAACAGGATTTGAAGAACATGGATGGAATTAAAAACAGTTTATTCATGTTTTTTTTATTTATTCATGTTTTATTTATATTTTATTCATGTTTTTTTTTTAATTTATCTGATGATCAGTGGCTCTTTGGTGTTTTCTCTTTAGCAGAAACGTTCAACAACAAACCGACCTGAATAACAGCAACAAAACAGCGTTAAACCAGCAGATAAACCTTTTCACACAGACTAAATCCATCCTAACGACACGTCATAATCTACACTATCTTCTTCTACATTTCCTTCAAAAATAAATAAATAAAATAAAACAAATACACAAATGTCTCCAGTTTTTAATATTCAAAGTAAACTCAGAAATTCTCATATTTTTGTTGAAAAATAGCAACTTAAAAATAATGAGCTCTATGAATAATCAAACTTAAAAAAAAAAAAAAAGCTGAAATTCTGAACAGGAAATGACGTTTTTTATGTGTGCGTTTCCATAAATAAACTTACAGATGCAGCTAAACTTTAATCCACTCTTAGCTTTTATAGGACAAATAATAAAATAAGACAATTCTTATGCGTAACATGAAAGCAAACAGCAGCAGGTGAGCATCAAGATATAATCTGCTTCACCGTTATCAGCACAAATCAAATAAAACCGGATTTTAGCTTTCATGTTACTTTGCCAAATCTTCTAATCTTTCAAGATCAAATGTTGAAATTCAGCGTTTCACCTGCTCACACTTAAGCATAACTGTAGAAGACACAGCCATTTAAATTTCTTGGTTAAAAAATATATTTCCCGGTGGAGACATACATCGTCTTCCGTGTAGCTCCATGTTGAATCAGTTAAATTAATTAACTTTGACAAAAAAAACTTAATAAAAATAATGTTCTTTTGATGGATTATTTATGTCAAGCATGTTTTAAGTCCCTACAAGTTAATTTGTATAGCTACTGGAATAAACTGAAAGTGGGAGGTAGGAAAAACAATTCTAATATCTACCACTGTAATAGTATATGTTAGTAAATCGTTGTCAGGAGTGTGACATGTATGCAGGTTGTGTAGATGTTGGGCTCAAAGGTGCTAAATCACCGGTATGGCCCTTTAAAGGCCTTTGTGTTAAAATGTGGTTATGTTTTTATCTCCATTAGACGAACATAAAAGACTGACGATGTGCCAAAGTGAATTTATGTGAGTTAAATGAATTCTTTAATTAAACAGTATGGAAACGTTAACGGCGTGCGGCGGGAAAGTTCTCTAAACTTCCTGTCTGAACTTCTGTCCTCGCGCACAGATTAAGATGACAAATCTGTTTACAACTCCATGTAATTTCCCAAACTCTGCAGCAAAAAGCCTCCTCCGGAGAGATTAATTCGCCGGGCTCAGGGTCATTTTTTTGTCTTGCGATCAGCCACTGGCCTGGTCAGCCTGTGGGCCGCAGAGGAACGAGTGATTTAAAACTGAGAGGAAGAGGAAGAAGAAGAGCGCGGGACTCTTATCTCCTCCAGACGTTTTTTTTTTTTTATTTCATTACTGAGGAAACCTGAGAACAGGAAACTAAAGTTTAACTTTGCTGCTCTTCTCCTTACAGACGTGATGAATTTGACAGATTTGGAGAACAAACTTCTGATTCTAGATCATGATAATACTTAAACGCACCAATCAGGAAGGTCAGAGGTCGTAGGTCAGAACGTGTTGGATGGCTTTAAGATGGTGTTGGAGTGCCTATTTTTCTTATTGTTTGGAGGATTATAAATATAACATATAACATATAACTATTGTGACACGTCAGTTTCATCATGTGATCATTTATAAAACATTTTACATTTTGACCTTTGAACTCTGAACATTTATTTCTAACTCAGCGTAACTTTCCCAAACTCTCCACCAAAAAGCCTCATCCAGACAGATCCATTCGCTCCGTGTTTTAAACCTAAACTCTTTGGAAATCACCACAAGCCACGCCCACTTTCTCCTTTTGAACTAAAACACCTTTTTCACTACTTCTCTCACAAGTTTCATCAATCTTCAACAAATTTGGTAGATAACTGTTTTATGAGTCTGGGTCTTTATTTCATACCGTTGTTTCATAATTGGTTGTAAAATTCCTGTGGGCGTGGCCTATTTGGCACAAAATGCTATACACACTAATAGTTACATAACACATTTCAAAATTTAGCATACACATTTCAACAATTCTGTAAAATATGATGGTGCTTCACCTGTAGGTGTTGCCATAGCAACATGATGAATGTTAGTGTCACTAACACCTGGTGAGGATTTAAGATTTCTCCAAAAATCAGCCAATGACTGTCTGTCGCCGTGTGGATATAGAGCAGATCATGGAGTAAAACTGCCTTCATTAGTCTTTTGTATTTTAATGTTGTGTGTGTGTGTGTGTGTGTGTGTGTGTGTGTGTGTATATGTGTGTTCCAGTGGAGAGAGCGTCGTCTTGTCTGTTGTTGAAGAGGTCATTGGAGTCTCGATCATCTGCGTTTGGCACCACAATGGTGAAGATTGAACAAACGCACACCAACGCAACACAGCTAACCAGAGGTACACACACACACACACACACACACACACACACACACAGACTATACAGTTGCAGCTTTAAATCTTTAACTTTCTACTTTTCTAGTTTGGAATATTTGAGGAGAAAATAACAAAAATCACCTCAAATTATGAAACAGGAAACAGCCTGAATCAGAAAGTTCTTCATTCATATGCGTCTTAAATCCTGATGTCAGCTGAAAGGCCTCTAACAGAATTCCCTCTCCGTTTATTCCTCATTAGCTTTTCTAAGCAGTGAAGTTTGGCGCTAACACGGCGCAGACGTAAAGCGATGTATGGCTCTGTTTATTCAGCCCAACGCTGCAGATTAATGGCACCGTGAAGGCCGCGGTTAGCAATGCTAATTTAATCAGGGCGCTGCTTTAACACTGCAAAATATCTAACACGCGTGTGAGCAGATTTGAAAGAACACGGACATGCTTTTTGTTTAGTTTTTTTTTTTGTCGTTCCTGTGTTCATTGCGCAGCTGAAAGCGCTGAGATCTGCCAGCAGAGCCTGATGCTGCATCTTTAAGCTAAAATGGTTTAGGAGGAAAAACGCGGTAAATCAGGTTAAAAATAATTAAACTCAAGAGAAATCCAGCTTTAGGATGAAAAACAGAGATAAAGCTGCTTTTCTTGCTGCAGACGTGTCAGGCTGATGCTCCAATTTATAGATTATTTAAACAGGAAGAACACGCTGATGAATCCGTTATACATGAATAAAAGCTAAATGCAAACAGGAAGCAGTGAAACGGTCATTTAACGCTGAATTAACTCTGATTTAACTCTGATTTAACTCTGTTTTAACTCTGATTTAACTCTGATTTAACTTTGATTTAACTCTGATTTTAACTCTGTTTTAACTCTGATTTAACTCTGATTTTAACTCTGTTTTAAATCTGATGTAACTCTGTTTTAACTCTGATTTAACTCTGTTTTAACTCTGATTTAACTCTGTTTTACCTCTGTTTTAACTCTGATNTTTAACTCTGATTTAACTCTGTTTTAACTCTGATTTAACTCTGTTTTACCTCTGTTTTAACTCTGATTTAACTCTGATTTAACTCTGATTTAACTGTTTTAACTCTGATTTAACTGATTTTAACTCTGATTTTAACTGATTTAATTCTGATTTAACTCTGATTTAACTCTGATTTTAACTGAATTAACTCTGATTTAACTCTGATTTAACTCTGTTTTAACTCTGATTTAACTCTGTTTTAACTCTGATTTAACTCTGATTTTAACTCTGTTTTAACTCTGATTTAACTCTGTTTTAACTCTGTTTTAACTCTGATTTAACTCTGTTTTAACTCTGTTTTAACTCTGATTTAACTCTGTTTTAACTCTGTTTTAACTCTGATTTAACTCTGTTTTAACTCTGTTTTAACTCTGATTTAACTCTGTTTTAACTCTGTTTTAACTCTGATTTAACTCTGTTTTAACTCTGTTTTAACTCTGATTTAACTCTGTTTTAACTCTGTTTTAACTCTGATTTAACTCTGTTTTAACTCTGTTTTAACTCTGATTTAACTCTGTTTTAACTCTGTTTTAACTCTGATTTAACTCTGTTTTAACTCTGTTTTAACTCTGATTTAACTCTGTTTTAACTCTGTTTTAACTCTGATTTAACTCTGATTTTAACTCTGTTTTAAATCTGATGTAACTCTGTTTTAACTCTGTTTTAACTCTGATTTTAACTCTGTTTTAACTCTGATTTAACTCTGTTTTAACTCTGTTTTAACTCTGATTTAACTCTGATTTAACTGTTTTAACTCTGATTTAACTGATTTTAACTCTGATTTTAACTGATTTAATTCTGATTTAACTCTGATTTAACTCTGATTTTAACTGATTTAATTCTGATTTAACTCTGATTTAACTCTGTTTTAACTCTGATTTAACTCTGATTTTAACTGATTTAACTCTGAATTAACTCTGATTTAACTCTGATTTAACTCTGATTTTAACTCTGATTTAACTCTGATTTTAACTCTGATTTAACTCTGATTTAATTCTGATTTAACTCTGATTTAACTCTGTTTTAACTCTGATTTAACTGTTTTAACTCTGATTTAACTCTGTTTTAACTCTGATTTAACTCTGATTTTAACTGATTTAACTCTGATTTTAACTCTGATTTAACTCTGATTTTAACTCTGTTTTAACTCTGATTTAACTCTGATTTAATTCGACAAACACACTTGACTTCACAACAATATGGCGGCACACAGGAACACAACAGATTTAACTTTGCATTATTTATCAGTTTGTATCTTTTGTTGATGGAGCTGTAAACATTAGAATTGTTTTTCTTACCTTCTGTTTTCATGGAGGCATCGTGTTGCTGAGTTGGAACGTGCGACGATCATAAATGACGCCTTTCTCAGAAAGCTTCCAGTTTAAGCTGCAGCGACGCATCAACATGCAGTTTTTTACCATTTTGTTGAAGAAACAAAAAATGTATGAATGAGTGGTTTGAATAAAAAAATTGTTAGTTGCAGCCAAATTTTATTCCTGCAGATTTTTTTTATGGCTGTGACGTAAAACACGATGAGTCTGTTAAAGGAAAAACACGGAAAAAAGAGATTTTGTTGCAGCAGCAGTTTGATGCTGCACTGTAATTTTACATCTGTTCCACTGCTGACGCAAGCTTTCCTTTGTGTGTGTGTGTGTGTGTGTGTGTGTGTGTGTGTGTGCAGAGTCAGAGCTGAGGGCTAAATGGCAGCAAGCGTTGGGGCCGCAGTACCAAGTCATGGTGAGAACACACACTTTCACGGATGTTCAAATGTTCTACTGTACTGTACATTAATATTATAAGTGTGTGTGTGTGTGTGTGTGTGTGTGTGTCTGTCAGGTCGTAGAATTGGATCCCATCATTGAAGACGATGCAGAGCTGCAGAAATACTCCAAGGTGAGAGAAACTCTGAAGTGTGTGTGTGTCTGTCTGTGTGTGCATACGTGTGTATGTGTGTGTGTGTATGTCTGTGTGTGTGACATTGATATAAATTGACTGATCAGCTGAATGTTTTTATCTGTCAGACTTATTGATCAGTAACACGTGAGACAAACGCCATTTAAAACATCACTCAGATTTCATACTTAATTTCCGTGTGTTTTCCCCAACTTCCAAATAAGAAAATCACCACGGTAACGCTTCTTTCACGCTAACAGTCGTTTCTGAACAAACATGTTACATCATCTCTTCCTCATCCTCACATCGGCGTGCGTTGCGGCGTGTGTCACGGCGTGCAGCTGCTGCCCATCCACACGCTGCGCCTCGGCATGGAGCTGGACTCGTTTGATGGTCACCACTACATCTCCTCTGTGGCTCCTGGAGGCCCCGTGGACAAACACGGAGTCCTGAGACCAGAGGACGAGCTGCTGGAGGTACGAGTANGGAGGCCCCGTGGACAAACACGGAGTCCTGAGACCAGAGGACGAGCTGCTGGAGGTACGAGTAACAACACACACTCACGCACACACACACACACACAGGTTATCTGTGTGTGCTCAGAGCGGATTACAGCCTCAGATTGTGGTTTCTGAGGATTTGAGCTGCTAAAGTCAGATTGTAGCTTAGCACAAAGACTGGAAACGGAGGGAAACTGTTAGCATGCTGCATCAAAAGTACAAAAATAAACCTTCAAACAGCTAAAATCTGGTATCAGCAATGAGTTTAGGGTTAAAGCTGGAACTGTCTGAACCTGATGTGTGTGTGCGTGTGTGTGTTTGTAGGTGAACGGTGTTCAGCTGTACGGGAAGTCTCGGCGGGAGGCGATATCGTTCCTCAAAGAGGTGCCCCCGCCTTTCATTCTGGTCTGCTGCCGACACCCGACCTCTGACCTGGAACCAGAACCAGAACCTGAACCTGATACAGAGCCAAGACTGGGACCAGCATCAGGACCCAGTGTGGAGGAGGTGAGGACATCAGGGACACACACACACACACACATATACACAGAAGTTAAAGGACCATTCCACCTATTTTACATGTTCGAGCCTAATATATTCAGTTTTCATACATGTAATGTTACTGACAATCATTTTCCAAAGCATACTACTAGAACGGTGAATTAAAAATGTTCTTCCTACCTTCCAGACCTCCATTGGTTTCAGTTCATTCTCTATTAAAATCAACTTGTTGATGCTGTAAACGTTCTTGGGATAGGTAATCCATCATCACCAACAAGACGTGTATTCAGGTTTTTTTAGAAGTTATGTAATTTTAGTGTTTAAGCTCAATAAAAAGCGTGGAGTGAATGTATGCCTCCACCGGGGAATATAGTCCCAAAAGAAGACCTGCGTTTATGGAAAAATTTAAAGGACCGTGACTTCATAAGGCTGTGTAACTATTAGCAGGAGAAACATGGATTTTTAAGGTGGGTGTATCACTTGAATATTTGATTTTGAAAGATTAAGAGATTTAGCAAAATATCAGGAAAGCTGAAATACGGTTTTATCCTTTGGGAAATGATTGTCAGTAACGTAACATGTATGAAAACTGAATATATTAGGCTCAAACATGCTAAACGGTGGTATGGTCCTTTAAAACGACCTGTAACTCTAACTTGTGTCTCAGATGGAGTTGAAGCTGTCGTCGGCGCTCTGCAGTCAGACAGGCAGTGGAGAGCAGCAGCAGGTGGTTAGACAGGTAAACCCGTCTCTCTCTCTCTCTCTCTCTCTCCAGCAGTAACAGTCACTGCTCATTCAGAGATTTCTGTAAATTCACGTTTTTCTGAGTCAAACTAATTCTGCTACAGAAACGAGTTTATTGATTATTTATTTAGTATTTTTACATGAGAAACATCTCTGACAGGAAGTACCAGCCTCTCAGGATGAAGTCCTGAAGGAGGAGAAGACACAACGCAGCCAGCAGGAAGAAGAAGATGGTGATGATGGTGATGATGATGATGATGATGATGAAGAGGAGGAGGAGGAGGAAGGGGAGCTGGCTCGGTGGTCTCCAGACGTTCAGGTGTTGGAGCTCCATAAGGAGAAGGACAAAGGCCTCGGTTTCAGCATCCTCGACTACCAGGTAACAACTAGGCTCCGCCCACAAGCAGAGCTGCTACGTTACCTGTGTTACTTTGCTGTTTTTCATGATGAAACGCCCTGATCAATGCTTTTGGCTCTTCTGACGCTGGTAATTCAGCGGCAGGCAGGTTTGAACGTTACCTGGCGGTGCATGAAAAATAATCACTATAAAGCTTCACAAATGCCTTTCACACCTCAGAAACTGTTTTTAGCTCCTCCTCCTCCTCGTTTGTCGCAGTCGTTCAAATCAAACGACAGAGTGTGTTATGACATAACGACAGAAGCAAAACTTCACTGCACACACCTGCAGCAAGGGATATCACGATATATATTGACGTTAACCATGATATTTAAAAATAATACCGTGCAAATAATCCAGCATTTCTTAAATCATTTCCATTTCTTTCCGTTCTCACTTTGTCTCCCTCCCCCAAGCGAGAACGGCTAACTACGGCTAGCTACTAGCACAGTGTGTAGCTACTACCGCCGTGCTAAATCATGATGGAGGAGCTGACAGACGAGCGAGACGCTCTACGCTAACCTGAAAATCGTTAGCTGCCAGTGTGGGAGTTTTTTGGATTTGCTGACAAAGACAGGAAGTTGGTAGACACCCCAGTCTGCAGGAAACGCCGATCGACAGCTAAAGGGGGCGGTACCACCAACCTGTTCACCACCTTCACCTCCATCATCCTGCAGATTTCACCAGGTAGAGACAGGAAGTAGCAGTTAGCTTGCTAGCCCTGAAACAGGAAATGTTGCATGAAGGTGTTAGCTGTGTTGCTAAAGCTAAGTTATCATGGCGTTGGACTTGACAGGATTTTCTCTCTCCTGGTTATTTGTTAGATTTGTGGATCTTTTGTTTATCAGGTCATCTGGTTCCTTTACACGATCCCTTAAGGTGGAATTGCTGTTTTTGGAGCTTTTGTACAATTCTGGTTAGACTCTCTCCACCTCCCTACACTCCTATTTGGAGGCTGATTCATTTGACAAAAAAGAGACAAAACAACAATAAACTAAGTTAAAGATGAATCTGACTGATAGCATTATTATTATTTTTGTCGTGATAATATCATTATCGTGAATTCTTTTGGCCACAATAATCGTGTTAGCCCTGCTAGCAGCGTAACAGAAGGAACGGAGGGAATCTTCCTGCATAGATCAGCAACAGATCTCATCGTCTTTCCACAGATTCATGTCGTTTTCCATCTTTGTCAGAAGTCTAGACGTCGCTGCGTATAAAGAGCAGGACGTTATCGTGCTTTTCCACCAGAAAAGTTCCACTTCTAGAACCGGTATCCTTGGAACCAGAGTGCCTGCATTTCCACCGATTTGCTGTAGAACCGTTGCGTTCCTACGGAAGTAACAGCAGACGTTTTTTTAAGTAGATCAGTGTAAACAAGCAAGATGGCGGACCACGCTGTTTTCAAGTTTCAAGTTTATTTAGTCTGAATAGTTTCACAATCCAAAAAAACACAGCAGGAGCAGCAAATAACATGCACAATAAAAGATAGTTAAAACACCATGAAGCAGCTTAAAACAAAGGACAATCATACTTTACAGTGGAAAGTCTAATTACTCAACAGTTAAAACATAATGTAAAAAGATATGTTTTTAATTTAGATTTAAAAGAATCAGATGAATTCGACTGTCTAATCTCTACAGGTAAGCTGTTCCACAAAACAGGAGCACGGCGAGAAAAAGCCCAGATCCCGCTGACTTCCTGTTTACGCTCGGAACCGATAAAAAGCCGGTTTTGGGAACGTAGAGCCTGAGACGGTGAATACGGCTGCAGCAGTTCTGCCACGTGTCAGGGTGCAGCTCATTTAAAACCTTAATAAAAGCATCTTAAAATCACATCGTGCATGAACAGGAAGCCAGTACAGGTGTAACGCTGTCAGATTTTCTCGTTTTTGTTAAAACTCCAGCAGCTGCATTTTGAACCATCTGAAGCGTTTTCAGGCTACACTTCAGTAGGCCAGAAAATAAAACATTGCAATAATCCAACCTAGATGACACATGGCTTCAGGTCTCAGCGTCAGCCTTGGACTTTTCCTGCAAGTTTTGTGTTATTGTTATAATTTCATTAAAAGTATTTACACGCACTTCAACTTCTCCACTGTTTTTCAGGTAGGATAAGACTTATGATGTCAATTATTTTTGGTCAAACTCTTCTGAAAGGTTCCAAATTAGATTCAGGAACCGTGATGGAACTGAGCGGTGTTGGTGAAAACGTCATATGACAGTACCGATCCTAAAACACGGTGCAGAAACTCCAGTTCCAGCAGTAAAATGTTCCTTTTGCTGGTAAACAGAGGAACATTGTTGAGTTTGTGAAGGAGAAAAGTCGGCTTAGCGTTGGTCGTGCAGTAAAAAGCAGCTTTATTGATGCGCTGGATGACAGAAATGATCCCACAAACACGCTCAGAGAGTTAATTATCTCTCTGCGGTGGGTTTGTGGCGGGGAAGCTGGCCCGGCTCGGCTCGGCTCAGCGTGCGGCTCTGCGGCTCGTTGATGAAATAAACCAGCGTACAGCGATTACAGGAAGTACGGTCAGATTTATGAGCGCGAGTTGCACAGCGGGACGGACCGTGACTCATCTGCTGCCTCTGAGCTCATACAGCCCAGCCGTCCTCCATCTCAGCCTCACACTGTCTACAGGAAGTCAGTTTGGAGGAATTTGCTGCCTTTGTGTGTTTTACCTTAGCATGCTCAAGTTTGGAATCAACCAGAAGTTTTCATATTTTTTTGATGGAAACTTACTTTTATTCACCATGGTGGCATTAAATTGATTTAAATATTTAGCCAAGACATTAATAATGTGTAAAATTGCTGTTAATGTCGGAAATTACTGATTTATGATTAATTATTCACATAAAACCACAAAGCCCCATTTTCAGCAGCCATTACTCTAATGTCCTAATGATAAACTCCTTTAATTAATCATGTTTAAACGCTAATTGCTTATTAGAGACGTTTTTTTGTGTTTAAAGGACCATACCACCATTTTTGCATGTTTGAGCCTAATATATTCAGTTTTCATACATGTTATGTTACTGACAATCATTTCCAAAGCATACTACTGGAACGGTGAATTAAAAATGTTTTTCCTACCTTCCAGACCTCCATTGGTTTCAGTTCATTCTGCTATTAAAATCAACTTGTTGATACTGTAAACGTTCTTGGGATAGGTAATCCATCATCACCAACAAGACGTGTATTCAGGTTTTTTTAGAAGTTATGTAATTTTAGTGTTTAAGCTCAATAAAAAGCGTGGAGTGAATGTATGCCTCCACCGGGGAATATAGTCCCAAAAGAAGACCTGCGTTTATGGAAAAATTTAAAGGACCGTGACTTCATAAGGCTGTGTAACTATTAGCAGGAGAAACATGGATTTTTAAGGTGGGTGTATCACTTGAATATTTGATTTTGAAAGATTAAGAGATTTAGCAAAATATCAGGAAAGCTGAAATACGGTTTTATCCTTTGGGAAATGATTGTCAGTAATGTAACATGTATGAAAACTGAATATATTAGGCTCAAATATGCAAAATGGGTGGTATGGTCCTTTAACAAAGAAATCAAACATTGAGTTTACAATGATTCATTTCCTGTTTTACCAAATTTCCTGGAGTTCTATTACCTCTTCATTTCATGTTCTCTTGATGGTACCAATAGGAGTATTAGTGTGGCTGAAGATAAAATGATTGACCCCCAACTGTAGCTGACCTTTGACCTCTCTCACAGGCAGCGTGAGAGGCTCATAGGGCGTAGCTGAGGTCAGACTGTTGTTGTTTGGGCGGCAGACAGTCTGGCAGCATCTGAATGTGGGGCCCCTGGTGGCCCCCAGCAGCCTCCTGAAGGAGATAAATGAAGGGAAGTGCGCCCCCTGGTGGTGAAACAGCTGCGAGCCTCAGGATGAACCCAGATTGTCTTTCACCAGAGGATCCAGTCTGAACCAGCATCTGTTTGACTGGGACATGCACACACGCATGCACTGTGACTGTGCGTGTGCGCGTGTGTGTGTGTGTGTGTGTGTGTGTGTGCCAGTACGGATTAAAAACGCCTGAATCTTTAACATTGTCCTTAAATTTCCCAGAAATTTAGAGGTGCAAATGAAGAGGTTCAGTTAAAAACAATTTAGTTCCTGGTTCAGACCAGAACAAACGATCTACAGATCTGAAAACTCCTTTAGTCTCCTACAGGCTGGCATCTGAAGCAAAAGCCTGTACGTAGCAAACATGTCACCTTAAAGTAGACAACCTGCTCCGTGAACTCTGACCTGAAGTCTTTTTGTACGTTGTTCACGCCTCCGTCTGATTTTCTTTGCACCGTAACAGCACCAGAGATGTTCCTGTTTTGGACCATTAGAAGAATCCACTGATGCTGTTGTGTCTGCAGAGGACAAACTCTGTGTGCCACCACACTGTCCAACATCATACCTGCTCCGTCTGGTGTCATATCAGGCTTTCGGACGCCTTGTGCCAAAAAGTGAAAAAGTTTTCCATGCAGCAAGGTTGCACCTCCCCTGCAGGAGGATAATGGATCTGCTGGCGTGGTGCTTTTAATGACACGTCGCCCCGTAATGCTGCTTTAATGTCAGCTTCTGAGTGTAATCCCATCCCACTCAGTCTGTGTGGATTTAACGCAGCTGGAACACCTCAACATTAATTCATTAACAAACACACGTTAATTAACACACAGTCTGATCTGTCCGGAAACCAACCCACCAATCAGATCATTTCTACTGATTCTTTTTTCTTTACATAAGAAATGACTGTAGTTCACCTTAGAGACCACATGCTGACATCAGCGCAATCATTGGTGTGTGCGTGTGTGTGTGTGTGTGCGTGCGTGCATGTGCGTGTGTGTGTGTGTGTGTGTGTGTGTGTGTGTGCGTGCGTGTGTGTGTGGGTGTGAGATGGTTGGTTGGTCTTGGCTGCAGCCCCAGACCAGGACAATGCATCCTGTGTTTAGAGACCAGCTGTAACCAACACACACACACACACACACACACACACACACTATTANNTCTCTCTCTCTCTCTCTCTCTCTCTCTCTCTCTCTCACCCAAGGACATGTCAGTGCGTCTGTAGCCAAAGTGTTTCCTGTTAGCGCTGTCAGAGTTGAGTGAAAGATGTTGGAGACAATAAGAAAAGAGCTGAAGTGTCCGTCTGGACTCTAAAAACGTCATTCCAAACCCAAACATCCCAAACCTCCACTTCTCTCATTTCTTTAAAACGACAGCCAACCAATCACAGCGATGAACAAGCCTCGACCAGCCACTCTGTAAATTCATCTTTTGTGTTTTTATATCATATTCCTCCATGAACATTAGCACATGTTCAGCTTTATTCTTCTGAATCAGCATCATGTTAGCTACATATTAGTGGAAGCTGCATGTTTCTGCACTTATTAACATACAGAGACGACAACTTGTGACCTCTGACCTGTATATATTTGAATCCACTTGATCTGGATCAATATCTGGATCTGGGCTAAACTGCACATGTTGATATGCCTGATTTCTGACCAATCAGCAGAGAGAGTGATGTCACATGACTTTAGCTGATAGATTCTGGTTTGATTGGATGTTTTTCTGTGTGAAACTGAACTAAACCAACAATTTAGTTCCTGATTCAGACCAGAGCAAACGATCTGCAGATCTGAAAATTATTTTACTTTTCAATAAAAACGTATTGAGCATTTTGAGAAAATGTCAACAGTTGTCTTCAGTTATTAAAAAAAATGGGGGAAAATCCTGCATTTAGATCTAATCTGCCTCAAAATCAAAAAACTTTTCTTTAGTCATCTTTTGAGGGATATCACTGACAAACAGATGAAAGCAGAACCTACCTGGTGGAGGTAATTTCCTCTCCGCTGGCAGAGTGTTTCTGGAAGGCTGAATATGAGATGATATGATTTGCTAACGACATGTTTGGATTTGCAGCGAGGCCTGAAACTTCTTTATTAACTCTGGAAAATTCAGCATCGGAGTACAAATGTCTGAGTGTGAAGTTGGTTTCATATTTGTCTTTAGTTTAGATGTAAAATCTTTCAGAGTTTGACTCTAACTGGCATTAAAAAGGTCTTAAAAGTTAAACTTTTATGTGTGCATGCTGTAACCTGCACACAGGAACTCTTATTGTAATATGTGTTAGTTTCCTGTAATTCTGCTGCAGCCTTAAAGCGATGGAAACCTTTCATACTGTGGGCAAAACACATTTTTATTTCCTCACTCGCACTTTCTCCTCCGTTTGTGATACGTGCACTCTCTGACAGCACAAGTCTTTCTTTTCCAGAGGATCTTGTAGGAGTGAAGAACTCGAGTTCTGACTCTTCTCCACCTGTAGCCATGTTGTTCAGTCTAAAAATACAGCCCGGCTTTGTTCTGGCAGCCGGAATCTTGGCACGGCAGCTCGTATCCAGCGCAGGCGATGCCCAGGGTTCAGCACAGGGGAGCTTCTCAAACTCAACATGCGCTCCAACCAGGAGAGGGTTTAAAGTTTTTTTTTATGAGTCTCCGAGGTGTTGGGATGTTGGCAGGACCTCGCTCGTTCTGGCCTCCTGGTTATTACTTTTATGGATGCATAAACTCTGCAGAAAACACAAACTGTTTTTGGAGTTTATCTTGTCAGGGAGCAGACAAGAAGCAAAAAGTACTCCCAGTTTATTTTCAGATAAAGTGTCAGGCATGTTTTCATGGGGTTTTACCAATTTTCGCTAGATTTTCAGATGAATTTTCTGTCTTCCAGAAGTTGTCCTGCTTGCTGCTTTTTTGTGAAATCCACATCATGTAATGACAAAAACGACAGAGCAAACTGATTTATATCTTAATCTACCAGACATGGATCAGTATTTGGATCCAGGCTAAATTGCACCTATTTATAGCCCATCATAGAGTATACACATCTAATTTTATTTATGAATATTGGTCCTTAGTTTTTCAGAAATAGACCTAAATATCAACCAATAATCTATCGCGCAATGTTAAAGAAAAAAAATCCTGCATCTGGATCTTCCTCTAAATCTAATCAGCTCTTTCTTATCCCTCCAAAATTTCATTCAATACGTTTTGACTTATTGTCCTAACAAACAAAGTCCTGACCTAAATTAATAAAAACAAACAGCTTTATTATTCATAAGGAAAAAATTTAAATTCATCTTTAGTGCATCAAATTGCCAAAACAAAGTGATGATTGACGGTGTTCATATTTTCCTCGCTTAGTTCTCTGATGAGTTTACAGAGTTACACACACACACACACGCTGATTAAACACATTAACACTCGGCTTGCTGTGGGACTGGGATCAGGTTTCTGATTTTCTACAGTCTGAAACTGGATTAATCCTGATATTTGATCTGTTAGTTTAACTACCAGCAGCTTGTAGGAAAATAAACTGTTCACATGCTGTCGTGCTGCGTTCAAGTGCAATTTGACTTTTCTTCAAATTTAAAGATCACATCATGGTGTCAGAAAGAGCTTTTCTGTTTGATTCTCCATGAACATTATTTATTATTTATTTAACAGGGATGAATGTGGAAAATGTAATGTATCATAAGCTAGTTTTCAGTCCTTGTCGCTGGTCAGGCTTTTAAATAAAATAAAAAAATTTATACAATAAAAAACTATTTATACAATTCATACAAAATACAGATTAAAACAGAATCAGATTTGCATAAAGACTCTGTGTGTGTGATCATGTGACCTCATTAATGCTCACGTCTCTGTCGCTGCTTCAGCCAGTTTGACTTTTGCGTGAACACGTTCAGGTCTGAGGCGTGATTTCTGCTGGTAAAGAGTTCATACGTGTGTTCTTTTTACTGCTGCTGGGACTCAGCTCTCCTAGCATCAAATCAGCGCTTTCTTTGTTTTCATCCTCTGGAGTCTACAGTCACGTTAACCCTTTGTTTGCTGACTTTTGGAGACTTGCCTTCATTTTCAAGAAGATTCTAGAATCAAGTAGAAAATTGAGAAGTTTTTATAATTTATTTTAGACTTTTTTTTACTCAGTTCTTTCAATTTGGATTTTTTTTCAAGAAAAAAGAATTTAGTATAAAAATATTTGCGACTGTAGAGGGTCAAAGTTCATGAAACTCTTCAGCTACATTCACATTACAGGTGACCCACTTCCTGTTTCCACGGCGCTGGCCTGCGTTACGTTTAATATGTTGTCCTCCTTCACTTATATAAATAAATATGAGAAAAATAAATATTAGAATTGTAGAAAAATGGTACGATGTAAACAGGAAGTCCAGCCTGGCGTGTAAACCTCATGTTTTATGAAAATAACCACGTCCTACACGATGGTGAAAATAAGTCACACTTACAGCGTTTTAGTTCATCTCTGAGACTGAATAACTGTTTTTATGTTGAATATAAAGATGTTATCAAGTTATTTTGCTGCCCCACTAATCATTAATCAATCAATAATCATCCAGAGAATCAAAGATCTTAGAATCAGACGCAGCAAAACTAATAAAATCCTTTTGTCGTCCATCTCTCCACTCTCAGGGATTTCATGTATCATGTGACCTTTGACCTTCTCACTGTGGGTGGTTTTGAGCTTAAATAGAGTGTGTGTGTGTGTGTGTGGCGGTTGTGTGTGTATCTTATTGCTCCGGTCTCTGTCTCCCCCTGCCTGATTCTCTGTTCATCTTTCTCTCTCTCTCTGTCCTCATCTCTCTCTCTCTTTCTCTCTCTCTCTCTGTCTGTCTTTCTCTCGCTCTTTCTGTCTTTCTCTCGCTCTTTCTCTCTCTCTCTCACAGAATTGTGGTATTTTTCAGCTAATAAATTAAACATCTCTCTTTTCGTTCTCTCTCCCTCTCTCCGTTTTCTCTTCTTTCTCTCGTTATAGCTTCTGTCTGCATGTCTGTCTGGTGTTTCTCTCCGTGTTCTGACGTTGCTGATGAAGAATAAAAACTGTCAGTAACTCAAAATAAATCAACGTTTTGTTTGTAAACAGCAGATTTAATAAAAGAGAATAAAAAAGGACGACTGTGTCTCTGCAGGACCCGGCGGATCCGTCCCAGTGCATCATGGTGATCCGGTCTCTGGTTCCCGGCGGTTCTGCAGAGCGTCACGGCGGCCTCCTTCCTGGAGATCAGCTGGTGTCAGTAAACCAGACCCAGCTGGACCCGCTCACGCTGTCCCAGGCCGTGGAGGTCCTGAAGTCTGCCCCACCTGGGGCCGTGCACCTGGGCGTCCGCAAGCCTCTGGTGGTAGGTCCACACCTGCTGGTCNGCCCCACCTGGGGCCGTGCACCTGGGCGTCCGCAAGCCTCTGGTGGTAGGTCCACACCTGCTGGTCCAGGTGTTCTAGAAGTCTGTCCATATTGGATCCTGCTGCAGAACCAAGTACAGATTTTATGATCCAGAGACAGATCTAGACTTTCTACAGGTAGATCCCCAACCAGAACCTGTTTAAGTAGACCCAAATCTTCTACAGGTAGATCCAGATACCAGATCCATTTACCTGTAGATCTAAAGATAAATATTTACCTGTAGATCACACCTGTCAGTGGTTTGACCATCTAGAAGTAACATCTAAAAACAAGTAACTCTGGTCTTAGTAAAATAAATTATTTTCATGTTTTAAACGTGTGTGTGTGTGTGTGTGTGTGTGTGTGTAGGTGGAGGGACAAGAAGGGCAGAGTCAGAGGGAAGATAGCAGCTACATTTCTCTCCCCAACACGCAACTTCCTGTGCCAAAGGTAACACACACACACACACACACACACACACACACACACACCTCTGAGAGCAGAGACAGACTCATGTTTGCTGTGAGCACAAACACGACGGCTGCTGCTGCTGCTGTTGTTGTTGTACGTTTAGTCGTTAAGCAGCAGCCAACATGCCAACATGCTAACATGCCAACATGTCAACATGCTAACATGTCAACATGCTAACATGCCAACATCTCTGATCAAACACTGACCAGAGAAATTATACTCAACAACAGCCACACATCAGCGAAGAGATGTCTCTCTCCTCGCTGACCTCTTCCTCCTCTCTCTCTCTCTCTCTCTCTCTCTCTTAGTTCCTATGTCTCTCTCCCTCTCTGTTGTTTTATTGGTCTGAATGTCAGATGAACGGCGTTGCTGAAGCATTTGAATATATCAGCTAAATTAAATAAATGTGAATAAATATCCACAGTATCCACAGCAGGACGGTAAACGAAGAGAAATGACTTCAGTGCCGAGCGAATTTATCTCCGTGAGCTACGCCCGCTGGAAAAAAATTAATTAAAACTTTATTTAGATAAATATAAAAAATGACACACACGTTAAATACAGCAGAATCTCCATGTAATTAGAGCTCAAGCATTTATTATTTGATGTGTTGCTTTAAGGTTTTTGTAATGTTTTAGCAGCGTTTGACAGCTGAAAGCAGAGAAAATCTGTCTGTGTTTAAGAAAACACGAACCATAAACGAACGAACGCTTTATCAGACGCTTTTAGACTGAAGATCAGAACTCATTAAAACGACTTTATCCAGAGCAGGAGCCGCCTTTTCCTTCGTTCCTCACATTCTCACCACACCTTAAAAGAATGGAAGTTAGAGGAAGCGGTGTCTGTAACGTGCTTTAAGAGACTTTAGGAGAAGCTCCGCCCACAACACAACTTCCTGACGGCTCTGCCTGCGATGTACAAACGTTAGCTTAGCTGCTATGCTCACTTCATCACAAAAAACACGTAGAGATATAATATCACTTTAAGTCTTTTTATCATCCACCGCTTCATTATTTCCAAAAAGAGGCTCTGCATGAGAAAAGACGCCAAATCATGATTTTTGGGCAATGACAGGTTTTTTTGGTGCTTTGACCGTGACGCTCACTTTATATAAAAAAAAAAAAAAAAAAAAAAGAGGAAGAACATTTAGTCCGCCAAACTGTCACCTGGAGGACAAAAGACAGACATTATTTGACTGACGGGAATTTACTTTCTGTGGCAGACACAGTTAGCGCCATCTAGAGGATTAAATCAGGTACAGCGCCATCTAGAGGATTAAATCAGGTACAGCGCCATCTAGAGGATTAAATCAGGTACAGAGCCATCTAGAGGATTAAATCAGGTACAGCGCCATCTAGAGGCCCTTCAGGGCTCAGATTAAATCTCTGTCCAGGCATTCCAAATGAATTCCACAGCAGAAGCGTATCATCATTTAGTCATTTTTCCAGTGTGAACGTTACTGAAAACACGGTGAGAATTCCTTTACATTATGATGTTAGGAAGCTTTTTTCCTTTTTTTTTCTGTCTCTGACGCTTTTGTTCTTCCTACATTCTCATCTCGACTCCTTCCTCTTTTATTTTTCCTTCATCTCTCCTCTCATCCCTCTATCACCTCCCTCTCTCTCACTCCTCTGTCGTTTCTCCTTTTCCTCTTTCCTGTCTCCTCTTTCATCTTCTCTCTCTTTCCTCTCTCCTTTCTCTCTTTCACCTTCTTTCACCCTTTCTCCTCTCCTTAATCTCCCCCTCTCTCTCTGTAAGCTGCTGAGTCAGCGGGATGGTTGGATGGTATAAAGTGCTCTATCAGCTCAACCAGCAGCNGGGATGGGGGGGTACTTTGAGGACACTCTGGTCTTTCAGCCGTTGTATACTCAGTACTGCAGTACTTAGAGCAGCGAATACTGCTGCAGTATTACATTCATGAGTAAGTCTAGTGATTGGTCCAAAAGCAGAGTTTTTCTGTCTTAACGCTTTTCTGCAGCTGCTGTGAAGTTTGTTTTATGTTGGAAACTCGTCAGATATCAGCTACTAAAACCATTAAATGCTTTCAATGTAAAACAAACTTTGCTGCAGTTAAACTTCACCTTTGATGATCAAATCGTACATGTGGTTTTCCACACGTGATTCAGCTTCTGCTGTCATAGTTTTCTTCTTCATGGATCAAATGATGCTATGACAGGAAAGGATCCACATTCATCTTTGTTACTCTGATTTACTTTGATAGAAACTACTTCCTGTTTGGAGTTTCTGTCTGACCAATCAGCAGAGAGAGTGTTGTCACATGACTTTAGCTGATAGATTCTGGTTTGATCGGATGTTTTTCTGTGTGAAACTGAACCAAACCAACAATTTAGTTCCTGATTCAGACCAGAACAAACGATCTGCAGATCTGATTCAAATGAAATGATGAAAGGATGAGGGAAACAGGCTGCATGTCACTGGGTTTAGTGCCTTGCTCAAAGACAGTTTGACATGATGTTTGGAGGAGTCGGGAATTGAACCATGAACCCTCTGGTTACTAGATGAGCTGCTGGTAAAGATGCAGCATGTTTTTATGATCAGGCTTATGTGAGGCGTGGGACTTGATCCTGATCTGTGGTGGGATAGGAGAAGTAAACCTGAGACCTGATCCTGTCTGGTCAGGTGGTTTTAACCTGTACCTTCCTGCAGTCCACTCTCCTAACCTCTAATCTTTACTGTGTTCTGCTGAACCTTTGATAGAACTCAGACTCTTAAATAAAAGCAGCCTGCAGTCTCTTCATGTCTTCTAACATTAATATCTTATCGTGAACTCTCAGCCATCGTGTCCGCTGGTACATTTTTACCTGAGTTGCCCCCCCCCCCCCNCCGACCTCTGCGCCGCCGTTTTATTTCCTGTTTTATATGCAGCCTATTTGGCTGAAGAGGTTTTTTCACAGCCCACGGGTCTCTGATGGCTTCCATAAAGACCGCCAGGCCGCCGCTGTCACTCCGCTGCCGGATTGTTCTCTGTCACGCCAGCCTGCTGACCAGAGAGAGACCCCCGTTACCGTCCACGCCTCGTTAACTTTTAGAGGTCACATGTAGAAGACGAGCTGTAGTTACAGGGTGCCATCACATTATTCTGCTTTCCTTTCTGCAGGTAAAGTGCTGCTGCTGCCATATTTCACTCTGATTAAAAACACACAAAAAAAAATACACACCAGCTGCTGCTTCTCTCCGTTTTACTCCGGCTGTCAAAGAAAAAACCTTTGCAGCGTTTACGTGCAGTTTGATAATCTGATTATTCTTCACTTCTGAAGGAAATGGCAGTTAAATGGCGGAGAAACCTGATGAAAGCAGCTTTTAGTGACAAACAGCCAGAAAAGCAGCAGAAAGGTCATTTCTCAAAATAATACAGCAGATATAACATTCTAAATCCATGCTTCAGGTTTCTGACGAGGAAGACGCTTTTAGAGGAAATTCTTAGTTTTAGAGAAAAAAAAACTTCTGATGGAAGAAACTCTAAAATAAATAAACAATAAGGCTGTTACAGCCAAAATATTACAAATACTTTCTTTCTTTCTTTCTTTCTTTCTTTCTTTCTTTCTTTNGCTGTTACAGCCAAAATATTACAAATACTTTCTTTCTTTCTTTCTTTCTTTCTTTCTTTCTTTCTTTCTTTCTTTCTTTTTAACTTTACTCTTCTTCACAATATTCTCTTCAGTTTACGGCTCAGCTTATTGACTTACATCAGAAAATAACTGAACGCAGGATTGTTCCTGTACTGTAGTATTTATGTACTGTAGTACTGGTACTTCTGTGAAGTATCTGAGTTCTTCCTCTTCTGCTGCATAAAGTTTGAAGCAGGCGATCGTCATCGTTCTGTCCTCATCCACTAATGGCACAGATATTAAACGACGGCGTCTTTAAATCTTGTGAATATGAGGCCGGGCAGTCAGAGCCAATACACATCAGTCTGCAGAACATCCTGTTAGCGTTATGAGCTCAGCGCCGCCGTCGTCTGCTCCTCACCTCCATTATATGATGGTGATGGGCCGGCTTCCCAGGCCCAAATTAAAAGAAGAGGAGCAGAGTCCTTGACGACGAGGCTTGTGGATGGAAATTAGCCTAAGTGTTGTCATTAATATTTTCCAGCACGGGCTAATGTCTGCGTCGTAACGTTAAGAACAGGAAATCCCTTCGCTATCTGCTGAGGACGGCTCTTTGAAGCCTTTATGTGTTGAGAGATGAAGGCTAACGATCAGCTTTATTCTGAGTCGTGGGTTTCTTCAGGTTTTTCAGAGCGCAGACTGCCTGAAGCTCCTGCAGATTCCATTATAACTCATTTATAAAATGTAAAATTAAAACAGCTAAACCTCATCACAAAACACCAAACCTTTCAAACGGTGAAACATTTTAAAATCTTTTTTTATTTTTTGATGTTTCCTGATTCCTTCAAATTGCCTCTGACTCAGAATGTAATAATCACCATGTTTTGCAGATAGATGTAATTAAAAATGAATAAAATGCTTTCACTATTCCCATCGATACCGTCCGTTCCACATTTCCTCCTACGTTCGACGTTTCCTTCTCACATCAGCTACACCATACGTACGGCCTTTTATCATGTACGCAGTATCGCCAGACTCCGCCCATCCCTCTGCCAGCGCAGCATGAAGTCCTCATCCATGCCCTGATTTCTGAAACGCCGTCCTCTCTGATGTCCTGGTCAGACTTTCATCAGTCGTCTGACCACGTCCTCATCCAGCTCCGCCGGCTTCCTGTTCACCAGCGGCTCACCACAAAACTCTACGGCTGCCTTTCAGAGCCCTCCATGACCTGACCTCCATACCTCTCAGAACATCTCCATCCTCCCTGCACCTCCTCCCTGCACCTCCTCCCGTTCTCTCTGGTCCTCCTCTGNACCTCTCAGAACATCTCCATCCTCCCTGCACCTCCTCCCGTTCTCTCTGGTCCTCCTCTGCTGCTCTACGTCTGTTCCAGCCGTCACAGCATCCAGACTCTGGAACTCACTTCTTCATCCATCAGCTGGACTCCATCACTTCAGACCCGTTTAAACCGGCTTACTCCTTACATTAATCATTCCATTCTATCCGTACCGCACGCTGACCTTGAACTTTATGCTTTTTAACTCTGCTGACACTGTAAAGTGTCTCCATGTTTATGTCCTAATTCTGACTTGATGCTGTTTTAATTAAATTTTGTATTGTGTCTGTACTTAAATCCTTTTTAATTTGCTGCTGTTTTAATTCCTTTCCTCATGTCCTGATACAATGTCCTTGAGTGTTTTGAAAGGTGCCAACAAATAAAATGTATTATAATTATTATCATTATTATTATTATTATTATTATTATTTAAAAAAGTGCAAATATCTGGATTTCTGTGTTCTGATTTTTATTTAGAATCTATTTTCAAACCTTTAAAAATGCTTTAATGTGCAAAAACCACAGTCAGTACGTAAACTTACAAGTTAAAACTGATTCAGGATTAAACCAGTAAATCCTTTTTTTTAAACATCATGTAAATATAATTAAAATCTGACTAATATTACTCTGAGTGACAGATTTAGAACATGAGAGTGTAAATTAATTTTTTTGGAAATGTAAATGTAACGACACTCCTCAGACTCTGAATGCGCCTCATTTACATCCTGTTAATTCTGTAAATATATTTATGTATATTTATGTCTCAGTACAGATAAATAATCAGAGTATAACATTAATGTTCTGCTGCCTGTTGCTGCACCGCTGTGCACACTGAATGAAAAGAGGCCAATTTAGCTGCTGTCTCTCTAAGGCCCTCCTCCAGAAAAGGCCACTCTGTTCTGATTGGCTGGCCTCGTCAGACATTTTTAAAGGTTTTTGGTCAGTTTTAGTAAACATAATGTCAGTTTTTTTTTTTTTTTATCAGTATTTTATCTTCATCTTCATCATTCTGGTGTCAGAAGAAGAAGATTTGTTTCACTGCTCTCTTGTTGTTTGTGACGTTTATTCTGCTTTTTCTCAGGGTTTTGGTGACGTCTCCATCCTACCAGAAGACCTTCAGCCTCAAGAGGAGGAGGAGGAGGAGGAGCCAGAGCTGATTCTGGATGGAGGACTGCCCCGCTACACCTCTGCCTTGACCTCTGACCTCCTGCCAGGGGAGGGTAAGGAGATGGCGGTGGATGACGAAGAAGAAGAAGAAGAAGAGGAGGATGAGGAGGGAGAGGGGATGAGGAGAGACTCGCTGACCAGGAAAGCTCCTCCTCCTTCATGGGAGGAGTGGAAGCTGACCACCTCCAGCCAGACAGGAGGAGCAGAGGAGGTGAGAGAGAGAGAGAGAGAGAGAGAGAGACACACACACAGAAGGGAGAGAGAGATTTTTAGGACAAAGTGACTTTTATGAGTCACTTAATCTCACCAAGGCTCTACTTTTTACTATAATTATTTTTAAAAAGTGAGATAAATGTTGGAAGTAAATTTTACTGTAACACATCCTGTAGTTTATGAGAAAATAGTAAAATAAATAAATAAATTCCTGTGTAAGATGTTAATAAAACCTGGATCCAGACCAGAACGTGTTCTACCTGCAGCAGGTTTAGATCTGTAACCTGAGTTCTGACATGTGCCGACCGCTGACGTGTGGAAGGCTTTAGTGTCATTCTGTAATATTTAATTGAAAATTAGGGATTTTCTGATGAATTATTGTTCCTTTTTTGGTTGATTTCTCCTTCCAGACTGAGGGAGGAGAGGAGGAGGAGGAGGAGGAAGGTTTCCTGAGATTAAACCATGAGCATGGCGTGTCCGTTCAACATCTGGGTGAGAATTAAAATTTAAATCAGAACGGTTTCAGATTTCAGTCAGTACATGGATAAACAATAAATATAACTTTATGTTTTAATCAATACAGCAAATAATCAATGATGTAATCAGATTATAATCTCTGGTTTTTAATTACAAATTAAAAACTCTAAAAGCAGTAAAACAAAAATTAAACGCTGTACATTCTGTGTATGTGTGTGTGTGTGTGTGTGTTTCAGACTCCAGAGACAGTGAAGCAGACTCAGAACTCACTCTGACAGACACAGACACCGAGTCAGTATCTCCTCCTCCTTCTCCTCTTTGTCTCCTATCAGTCTCCTCCTCCTCCTCCTCTGTTCCCATTTGTCTCTTCATTTTCTTAACTCCTCCTTTACTTTTATGTCCTCCTTTTCCCTCTCT
Source organism: Lucifuga dentata (assembly GCA_014773175.1). NCBI lineage: Eukaryota > Metazoa > Chordata > Actinopteri > Ophidiiformes > Bythitidae > Lucifuga > Lucifuga dentata. Next base: position 13,778 of record VXCM01007684.1, on the reverse strand, counting down.
TCCACTTATGGCTCCCCCTTAAGTCCTTTCCTCCATCTCCTCTCATCTGTCTCCTCACTTGTTTTCCTCCTTCTCTCCACCTATCTCCTCTCTCCTTCCTCCTCTTCCCTATGTTCTCTTTCTTGTTTCTCCTCTCTCTCTCTCTCTCTCTCTCTCTCTCTCTCCGTTTCATTTCCATCTCAAACTTTTTTCTCGTTCTGGTTGTTTGGGTATTTTTAGTCCTTTGCTGCCCCCTGCTGGTTAAACTCTCCATGTTCACCTTCTCCTTAAGCAGCATCAGTAACATTCAACACTTACTTTACTTTACCAACTAAAATGGTTTTATTTTTGTTTTATGTCCATAATTTTTAATTTTTTTTTTTTTTTTTTTTTTTTTTAGAAAAATTTAGAAAGAGTTAAGATATTTAGATATCTTAACCCTGAAAAAAGATATTTAGATTATATTTGTCCCTGTTAAGGTCACTGAGGATGATTGACACAGAGCAGAGGAAGAGGCGGAGCCACGGAGGAACTTTCCCACTAATCAGAGGAGGCTACGAGTAAGAGACCTGCTTTACCTCCAGCCAATTAAAATAACTGTTTCAGACAACTGAAACTGTGTTTTTTCAATTGTGTGTGTGTGTGTGTGTGTGTGTTGACAGTGATCTTCCTGAAAGAGAAGATGGTGAGGGAGAAGAAACTCCTGCCTTCAGCCACTGGGGACCCCCCCGCAGGTTACACACACACACACACACACACACACACACACTGCCAATGAAAGGAACACACTGATGATTTTGCATGTTTGAGCCCAATAAATACAACCCACATACATGTTACGTTACTGCCAACCATTTTCTAAAACATGCTACTGGTAAATATTAGCATTGTTTTTCCTACCTTTCAGCCATTGGTTTTAGTCTATTCCATAAAAATCTGAGCTTAATCAGCGTCTTTGTCTATTGCAGGGTGGAGGTGTGGCCTGAGGAGGGTCAGAGTCTGGGTCTGAGCATCGTGGGGGGGCGCCATGTCATCAAGCGCCTGAGAAACGGCGAGGAGCTGAAGGGGATCTTCATCAAGCAGGTCCTACAGGACAGTCCTGCTGCCAGGACGCAGTGTCTGAAGACTGGGGACAAGATCCTGGAGGTGGAGCTCCGCCTCACTGCCATGTTTAGCAGCTTGACCTTTGACCTCTCTCCTGTCTTACGTGAAAATGATGAAAAACTGATTAAATATTGTAATTTTCTGTGTATGTGTGCGCGCGCGTGTGTGTAGGTGTCAGGAGTAGATCTGCGGGCT
>VXCM01007684.1:0-7500 GCA_014773175.1 Lucifuga dentata | reverse complement strand
GAAAATTGGGTTTGGAACCTTCACTCACAAATGACATTTGCAGTTCTTTTCACATCCAGCAGGGGGCGTTTCATGTCCACAGCGTAGAAACTGAAGAGTTCATGTGTGATATGAGAAGCTAAGACGCCATTTAGATGGACTGTGGATGTTTAAATAATAAGTAATAATTAACGAGGTGTTCAAACATCAGCCTGATACGGCAAGAATTCTTTCTGAGCCTGAAGGTCTCTCTCTCTCTCTCTCTCTCTCTCACACACACACACACACACACGACCACACGTTTGATCTATGCGTGTGTCTGTGTATGTGTGTGTATGATATCAGTCTCTTATTGGTACTTCTCAGCACAGTCCTTGACCTGATTGGTGTGACCTGATTTAATCAAACACACACACACACACACACACACACACACACACACACACACACACACACACACGCGCACACACACACTCAGGACTGGATTATCATGGTTTCTGATGTGAAGACCGTCTGTTTGACTCTCAGCCTGATGAACTCTGACACTTTATTTGCTGCAGGACAGCCTGCACATTTTTATGAGCCTCTTAAAGGACCATACCACCCATTTTGCATGTTTGAGTCTCATATATTCAATTTACACCCACCTTAAAAATCCATGTTTCTCCTGCTAATAGTTACACAGCCTTATGAAGTCACGGTCCTTTAAATTTTTCCATAAACGCAGGTCTTCTTTTGGGACTATATTCCCCGGTGGAGGCATACATTCACTCCACGCTTTTTATTGAGCTTAAACGCTAAAATTACATAACTTCTAAAAAACCTGAATACACGTCTTGTTGGTGATGATGGATTACCTATCCCAAGAACGTTTACAGTACCAACAAGTTGATTTTAATAGCAGAATGAACTGAAACCAATGGAGGTCTGGAAGGTAGGAAAAACATTTTTAACTCACCGTTCCAGTAGTATGCTTTGGGAAATGATTGTCAGTAATGTTACATGTATGAAAACTGAATATATTAGTCTCAAACACGTAAAATGACCAGTATGGTCCTTTAACTTTTGTTCAGGATAAAATGACACTCGTGCACATAATATCAGAATCACATGGACGGTTTGCAGACAGCATGACTGGACATATTCATGCTCCTCAGAGGATGAACCATCTCTGTTTTACATGCTGATAACATTCCATCAAGTCAAACCCCGTTTTACATCAGAAAATCCTGATCCCCAGAGGACGAACCCTCGTTTTCTGGTAACTTCTCCTGTAGCAGCACCTTTTCATGCTCCCCAGAGGATAAATTTAAGACCTATAACCTTTAATCTGTCACAGCAAGAACAGACTTCACACTGTAAACCTCAGGAGTGACTCAAAGCAGAAACCACATCATGTGGATGAGTTTTAGTTCCAACACGCCGTGGTCTTTAGGGGATGAACACGTCTGTTTCTTCTCTTCCGTTCCTGCCGTTGCTTTCTGTCGGTTTTACTTTTCAGCCTCTGAAGCTGTTTAAATCTCCTGCAGTCACAGAACTCAGCGGTAAATACAGCAAACTTTATCATGGGAAACTAGGTCAGAATATAAATACAGAATAAAACACGTCTGATCCTTTGAACTCATGATGACGAGCACATCTAGATCTACATGTTTACGTGTCGATTTACACATGTCTAGATCTATATGTTTACGTGTCTATAACTGCTGGTCTCTGCTGCTATTTATAACGTCTGCTGAGGAGTTAAAGGATCAGACCACCGATCGTGCAACTCCTCTCCTCTCCTTGTTTCCTCTCCTTGCCTTATTTCCTCTCCTCTCCTCTCCTTATTTCCTCTCCTCTCCTTTCCTCTCCTCTCCTCTCCTCTCCTCTCACACACACACACACACACACACACACACACTGACGTTTGTGTGTTGACACGTACTGACCCACTTAGAAATTCTTTGTGGACTAAAAACAGGAAACATCACTGCTACAACTTCTGTCCAACGGATTTTTACTGGTGTTTACTGGTGTTTATTATTTTTTACTGGTGTTTACTGGTGTTTATTATTTTTTACTGGTGTATCCTCTGACACAGACGGCAGGTTCTCTCTTCTTTTTTCTTCATGTAGTTTATTTCTCTTCCAGCTGCTCCAGATGATAATTTACATCTCATCTGCCTCATATTTTACATTTAATGGGTTTTAATATCCTGCGAGGTCAAAAGTGCCAAACGTTTCATTTCCTCCTGAGTTTCACCCGTTTGGCAGCTTATTTCTTTCTGCAGCATTAAAACGTTTCCATTCTGCTGCATTTATCAGATTATCCTCAGAATCTTTAATGTTTTATCCACTTTGTTGCTGCAGCGTCTGATAACCAAAAGCTTCTGTTAGCAGAACTCAGAGCTTCCTGCTAACAGCTAAACTCTTCATTTCTAACCTGCAGAAACTGCTGACAGAAAAATAAAAAATAATAATAATAATAATAACATGGCCTAAATGTAAAAAGATATAAGCAAAAAGTCTCTATCTCTGGAAAAATCTCTCCGTTTCTTTTTCATTGTGACATGAACAGAATGATTATTATTCAAAGCTTTTTGAATCGTCAGTTAAACTGTCATTTCCTGTAATATTCAGTATCGTAGCAATCCGCTGAGGTTTAAAACACATTTCTCTGTTTTATGAATAAGGCTGAAATTGTTCTTTTTTTTTTTCCTCCAAACCCTGAGGACTCAGAATACTGCCTTGAGGAACTCCTCAGCGAGTTCAGACAGGATTCATCTGTTCTTCCTGTGATTCATGACCTCATTGCTGTTATTTTAACATTTTCTTCATCCAGATCTGATGATACTGATGTTAACATCACAGAAACACTGATTTTTGCTGAAATTTACATTTATTTCTTATTCAGAGTGAAATATGCACAATCAGCACTCTATGTTTTTATGGCTGCACCAATCAGAACATTCTAGAAGTTCTAGAAGTCTTTTTATACACATTTACATATTTCATCTCATGAGTTTTTCAAACTGCTTTAGTGCTCTTCAGTTAAAGGACCATACCACCGTTTAGCATGTTTGAGCCTAATATATTCAGTTTTCATACATGTTATGTTACTGACAATCATTTCCCAAAGGATAAAACCGTATTTCAGCTTTCCTGATATTTTGCTAAATCTCTTAATCTTTCTAAATCAAATATTCAAGTGATACACCCACCTTAAAAATCCATGTTTCTCCTGCTAATAGTTACACAGCCTTATGAAGTCACGGTCCTTTAAATTTTTCCATAAACGCAGGTCTTCTTTTGGGACTATATTCCCCGGTGGAGGCATACATTCACTCCACGCTTTTTATTGAGCTTAAACACTAAAATTACATAACTTCTAAAAAAACCTGAATACACGTCTTGTTGGTGATGATGGATTACCTATCCCAAGAACGTTTACAGTATCAACAAGTTGATTTTAATAGCAGAATGAACTGAAACCAATGGAGGTCTGGAAGGTAGGAAAAACATTTTTAATTCACTGTTCCAGTAGTATGCTTTGGGAAATGATTGTCAGTAACGTTACATGTATGAAAACTGAATATATTAGGATCAAACATGCAAAATGGGTGGTATGGTCCTTTAAGTTAGTTTGTGCATACAAGGTTTTTATATGCAGCAAAGTCTGAGGTTATTTAGATGGCAGTGAAGTGTTGTTCTGTCAGAGATGGTTGTCAGGCAGACACGTGTTCTTTCAGCTGATCTGACGTAACATGCAGACACGTGTTTGATGTTTGCTGCTTTCTGCAGCTTCTAACGAGCTGTTTGGCTAAAACACGTATGGAGCCTGACAGACACGCCTGCAGAAAACAACAGACTAAAGTTTCTGTCTGAAGGCTCAGCACGACGCGATGCCGCAAACCAGATCTAAATCTGGCAGCTGGAAGCAAAATCTTACAGAAATAAAATCTGAATGGAGCCTTTATGATGAGATAGTATAAATATGATATATATAAATTTCTATTATTTGTAGCTGGTGAACTAGTTAGTTTACTGGCATTGAAGCTTAAAGGACCATACCAGTGATTTTGCATGTTTGAGTCCAATAAATACATGTTACATTACTGACAACCATTTTCCAAAACATAAAACCATATTTTAATTTTCCTGTTATTTTGACAAATCCCCTAATCTTTTAAAATCAAATATCCAGGTGACACACCTGAAAATTCAGTGTTTCTCCTGCTAACATGAACGTCCAAAAGGCACGCTTGTTTTTAATTGCTCAGTAAAAGTCGTTTATTTCTGGGACTATTTTCCCTGGCGGAGGCGTACATTTGTAATGTGTTGGAGCGTTCAGTAAAGTTACTTCAAAAATAAATTCATCGTCGTGTTCGCTGTGAAGGATTATTTATCTCAGCACAGCTCAAGTCTCTGCTCGTCGAGTTTTCCATCGAACTGAAACCAGTGTCAGTCTGGAAGGTAGGAAAAACAATTCATACCGGACTGTGTTGTGCTGCGTTCAGGAACCTTCCTGCTTTCAGCTGCTGCTCCGTAAACTGGCCTGAATCTCAGCTGCATAACCATCTTCAGGACAAAACCAGTGTAAAGTAGAATCCTACCACTGCTGCTGCTGGAAACCATCACCACTGTGTGTGTGTGTGTGTGTGTGTGTTGGATCAGTAAGCTATCATAACAGAACAGTTGGCTGCTTGCATTGACTCACTGTAGACTGTTAGAGCACAACACACTGCCCTGAATTAATGCATAGCAGTGTGTGTGTGTGTGTGTGTCTGGGGGAGTGATGCAAATGAATCTTCATCTCTGTTGCCTCTCCTCGTCTCTCCTCCGCCCCCATCTCCTCAGTGTTTGCTGCAACATTCATATGCACACACACACACACACACACATCGTCATCACGTTTGTATCGAGTAAATGACGCGTTGAAAATACAAAGCTTTAAGTCTTTTGCTGTGTATGATGTGACTTTAGTTTCCTGCAGCGACCTGTCAGACGGTTTTAGCAGCTTTTCCAGATATGCATGAGTCGTTCTACCTGGTGTCCGTAAAGTCCGGAGACCAGAGACAGTTAGGGTTTAGGGGTTTAGGGTTTTGGGGTTTAGGGGTCTTGGACTAGGATCTGGAATACTCAGAGCAGGTAGCAGAGGTCTTTGACGTTTCCTCATCCTGAAAAATGGGTAGAAATCATTTTTGAAAAGAATGTTGCAGCGTCATGGAAGACGTTCTTCTTGGATCTTCTTTTGGACACCAAAGGTCCATTCAGAGACTTCAGAGTCTTTGGAGAACAAATTCAAAAGACTCAGATTTCCAAGAGTCTGTGCTTGGTGTTGAGGAATTCATGAGGAGCTTTGAGGGAAATCTGGGAACATGGACTTGAAGCGGCGTGGAGGTTTTAATGGAGATCCTGTGGAGGTTGTTTGGGTCTTTAGAAGGTTCTAGCATCCTGTAAAGTCTGAGTCCAAAAATGATCTGAAAGTCCACAAGGAGTCTCAGATCCTTGTTTTATATTCTACACGGGTTTCAGCGGCAGCTTAGCATGTTCCACTGGTTATGTAGGATAATTCTGGGTATTTTTGGTGTTTATGGAGGATATGAAGATCAGAGAACAGATAGAAGAAACTTTAGAAGTTCAAACGTCTCTGAGAAGCTTCAGAAGTCCTCATAAGTAGTTTTATTTTGCTTTAAAGGACCATACCATCCGTTTAGCATGTTTGAGCCTAATATATTCAATTTTCATACATGTTACGTTACTGACAATCATTTCTCAAAGGATAAAACCGTATTTCAGCTTTCCTGATATTTTGCTAAATCTCTTAATCTTTCTAAATCAAATATTCAAGTGATACACCCACCTTAAAAATCCATGTTTCTCCTGCTAATAGTTACACAGCCTTATGAAGTCACGGTCCTTTAAATTTTTCCATAAACGCAGGTCTTCTTTTGGGACTATATTCCCCGGTGGAGGCATACATTCACTCCACGCTTTTTATTGAGCTTAAACACTAAAATTACATAACTTCTAAAAAACCTGAATACACGTCTTGTTGGTGATGGATTACCTATCCCAAGAACGTTTACAGTATCAACAAGTTGATTTTAACAACAGAATGAACTGAAACCAATGGAGGTCTGGAAGGTAGGAAAAACATTTTTAATTCACTGTTCCAGTAGTATGCTTTGGGAAATGACTGTCAGTAACATTACATGTATGAAAATTTAATATATTAGGCTCAAACATGCTAAATGGGTGGAATGGTCCTTTAACTGAAGTATTTAGAGCTTAATCCTGTTTTTAAATTGTTTATGATGTTTAGTCAGAAATTGTGTTTCAGATCAATCTAATATAATTTCCTAAATAAAGACTTTGAACTGTGATGACTTCCTGTGTGATATGACCACATGCACATGCTTTGAAAAGCTCAGAACACATCAGACGTGTTCAGCTCAAGTTCGCAATCAGCAAAACCGCATTTTCTGTTTCATAAGCAGGAATTATTCACGAATTAATTAAGCTGAAGACTGTGTGTGTGTGTGTGTGTGTGTGTGTGACGGCAGAGAGGGAAACAGAAATGACTGAGCCTGGAAAGATGGATAGAAGAGGGAGAGAAAAAGAGTGAGAGAGAAAGCAATAAGAAAGGAGGGAGAAGGTAAAGAGAGAGAGTGATGGAGGATGGGAGAGCGAGGCAAAGATGAGTGGAGGAAAAGAGAGCGAGAGCACATTGGGCTTGGAGTGGATATCAGCGTATGCAGCTTTCTGCCTCACAGCACACACACACACACACACACACACACACACACACCCCTCTGTCTCTGTTACACTCGCTCCTTCCATCGCTCGCTCTCTCTCTCTCTCTCTCTCTCTCTTGCTTGCTCCTCGACTCTACCTTTTTCCTTCTTGTTGTCTAATCTGGATATCAGAGCATTCCTGCATTGCGAGACTAAGAGGACACACATTCTCTCTCTCTGTCTCTCTCTCACACACACACACACACACACACAGCAGTACATGTGGATTTATCTCAGGCGTGTGTGAAGACTGTAGTATGGATGATGTTGCCGCTGGGTTAGTACATCTTACTCTTACTGCGTGTGCGTGTTGTGTGTTGTGTGCTGGTGTTGTATGTGTGTGTGAGCGTGTTGTGCATGTGCGTGCTGGTGTTGTGCGTGTGTGTGTGTGTGTGTGTGCGTGCGTGCGTGCGTGCGTGCGCATGTTGTGCATGTACGTGCTGAATGCAGCTGATGTGTGTTCCTGTCGGTGCGTGTTGAATCCGTGTAGAGGTCACCTTTAACCTGTCTGCTTCTCTGTCTGCCTGATGCTCTGTGTGTGTGTGTGNTGTGTGTGTGTGTGTGTGTGTGTGTGTGTGTGTGTGTGTGTGTGTGTGTGTGTGTGTGTGTGTGTAGAGCTGTGATGACTAGTGCAGATTGACTTGGCGGACTCTCCTGGTGTCACTGCATCATTCATTCAGACTCTCTCTCTCTCTGTCTCTGCCTCTCTCTCTCTCTCTGTCTCTCTCTCTCTCTCTCCCCCC
>VXCM01007683.1:0-26440 GCA_014773175.1 Lucifuga dentata | reverse complement strand
TTTTTTTTTTTTTTTTTTTTTTTTTTTTTTTTTTTTTTTTTTTTTTTTTTTTTTTTTCTGTTAAGAAGTTAGGTAATTTTAGCTTTTAAGTGCCATAAAAAGCGTGGAGTGAACGTATGCTTCCACCGGGGAATATAGTCCCAAAAGAAGACCTGTGTTTATGGAAAAATTCATAAGGCTGTGTAACTATTAGCAGGAGAAACATGGATTTTTAAGGTGGGTGTATCACTTGAATATTTGATTATGAAAGATTAAGAGATTTTACAAAATATCAGGAAAGCTGAAATACAGTTTTATCCTTTAGGAAATGATTGTCAGTAATGTAACATGTATGAAAACTGAATATATTAGGCTCAAACATGAAAATGGCAATATGGTCCTTTAAGCTCATGTCTTACTACTTTTTCCATATCTGTCCTTGGCAGTGTTGCCAACGATAGCACCCCAGATATGGGGTGCTGTCATTCCTCTTGTCCCGTGCTGGGCTTGGCCTGCTGTGCTGGGTTGGGTGGGTCCCTGGCTGGATGAAGGATGGATCTGTCTCTTGGGCCGGGTGCATGTTGGGCTGGCCCCGTGGCTGAGCTCTACCGTGGGGTCAGTGGGGCCTATTGGATTCCCCCCCGGATGCCTGGTTGTTCCGTTTGCTCTCAGTCCTTGGCGTGCGCTGTGCTCATGTTGAGGGGGGGGCTTTGTGGTGGGGGTGGCTCAGTGTTCTCCGTGCCGCCTGCGGTGCTCCCCCCTCATTGGTTGGCTGTCTTCCTGGGGCTTTCTGGGCTCCTCGGGACCTGTCTGGTGTCTCTGCCGGTTCGCAGTGTGGTTTTGGGCCTCGTGGGGTGTGTCGNCCTCGGGACCTGTCTGGTGTCTCTGCCGGTTCGCAGTGTGGTTTTGGGCCTCGTGGGGTGTGTCGCAGGGTCGTGGGGGGATGGGATCGGGGATTCATATGGCTGCACCATGCCCCTCCGTTCACCGGCCATGCAGGTTTTGGTCTCACATGTCACGCTTGTTTTAATGCACTCACAAGCTCAACACTCGCACATACAGAATAAGGAGCAGAGATATTGAAATATATATTTTACCACATTATAGGTCTCACTTTAGGTCTTGGGGTGCAGGTGGTGGGTTTGCAGGGCAGGCTGTGGTGCAGTAGTGTGCCACAACCTGCCACGGCAGTCTGCATCTGCTGCTCCCGCCCTGCAATTTTAATGCATTACACCTTATCTTTGTACACCTAGGTAGGGCTCACTCAGGGAGGAAAGTAATAATATTAATAGTAATAATAAAATATATTTTTAAAAAAATAAGGAGAGGTAAAGGAGGAGGGTGGGTTAATCACTTGAATAGGATCAGCGTGGCTGGGGATGCTGGGGGATAGTGGTTGTGAGCTGGGGTCCCTGCATCCTGTCTCACTGTGCTCTCGTGGCCCATCCTTGGTGCTTGTGGGGCCTAGAGCACTGTGGACTGGTGTGATGCTGGACATCTCTGTGGAGCTCTGGGGATGTCCCTGTGGGGGGCGGCTTGCTGATGGGGGCAGGTGTCATGGTTGGTGCTGGAGGATGATGTCCCACTAGCAGTTGCGTGGCCTCCTGGCATTAGGCTTGGGTGTGTGTGTGTGTTNCGGTCCTGTGTGGGAAGAGGTCTTGGTTGGGGGGTCTGCTGTGCGTGGGTCTGGCTTTGGGTGCCTGGGTGCTACTGAAAATTTGTGAAATTGTGAAAAAATAATCTGTGGCTATTCTTTCTTTCATTTGGTTAAAAAGAGAAACATTAATCAGAATCTGATAAGGATTGGATTCATAATATTCACACCCTGTAAGGATAAAAACAGAAGATTGGAGCGTCTGTGTCCTCAAATCATTCCATTAAGTTTGGACACAGGAAAGTCACAAACAGCTTTGGAAATCTGTAAAGGAATAATGGAATATTTGTGATTTCTGGGTCATATTTCAGAGCAAATGTTCAGTGGATGAATGAGGCTGAGTGGACATGAAACTCAGTGACTTGTGATGTCTGTGATGTCATTTTACTTCACAGTCAGCTGCTGCCCCCTGCTGGTAGGTTTCTGTACAACAAGCCTAAGACGCAACAGGAAATCTCAGCATGCAGCCTTTATAACAGATGTGAAGGAGCAAGCCGAGTAGTCACAGAGGGGGTGAAAAAAATAAGGATTTTATTAATACAACAAAGGAAAAACTGGTTAACAAACAGCAAGAGTGCTCTAAATAAAGAAATAACAAACTTTGGCCCTAACTAAAAGTCAAACAAACATAAGAAAATGAAACAGCAGAGTAAACAGTAACTGACCAAAAAGACCTAACAAACAAACACACAGGGGAACATTTATAAGAGCCGGCTAAACCAAAGTATACATGGGGGAAAACTATACATTAAACCTAACTGTAACCTAAACTAACACTTAACACAATTACAAAAGCAATATTTCAGTTACTAATAATCATTACTTAAGAAATAAAACAAAACCATGAACTCAATAAAAATTACTCTGCTTAAAATCACCCTTCCTAAACTCCCCCCCCCCCCCNCCCCCCCCCCCCCCAAACATGCTGCAATGAGCCGCTCCGCTTCCTCAGGACACCCAGGTAACTCACACACAAATAATAATCAATGAGAGAATGCCAGAACAATGTTAAACTAAATGTGTGCAGCCATAAAGTCAAACATGTTTGTCAAAATAAAAAATACACATAAATATACTTATTTAAAGCAAACAAAATGTGTTGTTCTTAAACTGTCTGTAAAATGTGCTCTAACATAAATGTGAATCATAAATGAAATGGTGTGTCTTAAGGTGTGGCTGGTGAACATTTTATGACAGGTAATCACATCAGATAATATAACAGACTTTTATAAAGCGTTATTACTTCGAAACACACCTTTTTATGTCACTTACCCAAATATTCACACTAAAGAAAACAACTTTTAAAAAAAAAAAATAGTAGAAAAAGAGCTGCTTAATATTTCCAGCATCATAATATTATAAAGAAAGCACATAAAACTTGTGTTATTGGTCAATGCCTTGTCAAGATGTGATAAGGCTGAATCTGATTGGCTGACAGTAGCTCACTTATTACCTACTACAGAGACATTCAAACTTTTTTTTATTAAAGGTCCATGGATTTTAGTGAGGGCCACGGGTCCAGAACAGTACCAACACACTGGAATAGATAAAAGTCCCTAAATTATCCATGAAATGAAAAAACTTCATACAGTCAACAGTTCATCAGGCAATTTAGCCTCGACTATTTAATCCAAACACTCCTAAACAACTTCTGATCAGAACACTCTGAGTGAGACGTCAGCCGCTGCTCAGATCTGATATGTTTAATCAAGATTTAATCTGAGAATCTGTCAAATATAGATTTAATCAGTCTGTTCAGTCAAGATTTAAACAGACAATCTTTAATCAAGATTTAATCTGACAATTTAAATAAATATTTAATCTGACAATCTTTAATTAATATTTAATCAGATATCTCTAATCAAGATTTAATATGACAATCTGTTAAATAAACATTTAATCTGACAATCTTTAATTAATATTTAATCAGACGTCTGTTTAATCAAGATTTAATCTGACAATCTGTGGCTTCATATGAAGATTTAATCTTAATCTTTTTACATTGTCTGTCCTCACCTCATTGTTCTGTAGATGTTGATGCGTTCGTCTCATGGTGGCGTTTTATGTCACTGCTCTTTATGATGCCACTGTGTCGGTGAATATCAGGCATGTTTGGTGCTGGACTTTGGGAGAATGAAAGTGTATTTTTCTGTCCATTCCTCTTTGAATTTTCTATTCTCCTGCTCATCTTTCCTTTCCTTTGCTAACACTCCCAGGTGAACTTCCTGTTATTGGTGCTGGCTTTGAATATCTGGCTGAGTCCGCCGTGTTCTCCAGAGCGGTGAGCAGCATTGATGGCTGTCATAAATTCAGCACAACTGTGCTTTTTGCTTTATTAAACACTTTAAAGATCTCAAATCAAACACAACTAACCTTTTTTTTGTGCATCTTTTGTTGACTGTAGTGTCAGTCTACAACACAGAGGATAGACTTAGGCCGAGTCCACACTAATACGGATATTTTATTAAATGAATATTTAAAAAAAAAAAAANTAAAAAAAAAAAAAAAAGTCTACAGAAGTATTATTTCACAAAATATTTCTGTCCACACGAGAACGCTCAAATGGCTACAAACACATGCCAGGCCGGCAGGCGGCGATACAGTCTGAATCAATGCTCTATGAAGTCGAACATCCTCCCACTGATGATGGCAGAGGTCCTGCGAGCGCGATCACACCCAACTCTCTGTGTGTGTGTGTGTGTGTGTGTTGGTGGGTGGGTGTGGGTGTGGCTGTCCCGTCACAGAACAAAATGATCTGGACACAGCTACCCAATGAGGAGTTCCTTCAACACGAGTATGAATACTGACACATTTTACTCAGATGGTACTCGTGCTCGTAAAAAGTGTGTTATCTGTAACAAGTACTTGTTTCATCTGAGTACTCGGCTCATCCCTAGTCATTTAACAAGGTTACATACTATTACAGCCATTTCACAGCATCTGTTTAGCATAATCTTAAGGAAAAGCCAGCAACATACAGTGGAATAAAGTTATTTATTGTTATAAAAAATTAAGTAAATTAAGATGTCACAAAAATTAATTGGGGCTGGTTAAAATTCCATAACTGAGGCAAACCACAAAGGAAGCAAGAACAAGAGTGGTGCCAAAAAAACAAAAAGGACCTTTCTAACGTTTACGTTTTTAAAAACTGGAGTGATTCCTTTGTGGTGTGAACAGGATCCACATAGTCCTGAACCAACTATGAGGCAATCTGTTGATTTATTGATCTATTGATCGATCTAGAAGCAGAGTGGTAAAGATAGAGTGATAAAGTTTAACAGTAGACACTCAGATATTCCCTACTAAAAAGTATTAAATTTATTGAATGTATAGCAAACTTTGGCGAGTTAAACTCAGCCTTTGATTAGCATAGCAATAAAAACATGCCGTGAAACAATGCAACACATCAACCTGAGCTAACACATGTTCAGAGCACGTCTTCACATCATGTAAAGCAGGGCTCATCAATTACTTTGTTATGAGGGCCAGATTGTCCAAATGTAAAATGTATACGGGGGCCATGAGGGTCGGATTGGGAAAGAAAAAATATTATATTTGCTTAGTTTAAGTTAATCTATAATGACAGTTTCTGTCTGTGGCACCAACCTCTCTTTATACAGCACTCTCCAGTGCTGTATAAAGCTGAAATTCAGGTTTCTTGCTCAGGACCCAAGAACGTGCAGTGACGTGTGAAGTTGTTTAGATGAGCGGTTCTCAAATTGAGCTGTGCTGGTAAAAAGTAGTCCTTGCGCCATGATACGCTCCGGTCCATGGCACTCATCACAAGCCGCTGCACATATAAAGTCCAGCCCAGTCCGAACACGTCAACAGGCACTGCACTAGTTTTAATTAATATTATATTGTACAGTGCGACCGGCCCCTCTCCTGATGGCCAATAAAGACATTTTTCAGAAATGATCTGATCTTAGTTATGTGAATATGAAAACAACACTTAATACTGTGTCAAAGCATCATATCAACTCAAAATGTGAAAAAAATCACTTTGAAACAGTGAATAAAGTGCATAACAATGAGCTGAAAATCCATCCTTCCTGACTTTGTTGTCTGTCAGCGGCGCGTCCTCTGAAGCAGCTAGCATGCATCAGTGAAGCTTTTTCTTTGCTGCTAGAATCCCTGCAGCACAGAGGAAGGCTCTGCAGCCTCTCTGCTCTGCAGCGTCCGAGCCTCTGCAAAATTATTTTCAAAGTTCTTAAAGTACCTTCTCAAATTGTATTTTCTAATCACGGCCAATGGCTCGTTACAGAGCAAACACACTGGCTTTGTTCCGACATTTACACGCAGATATTTCTCAGTCCATTCATCATTAAACTTCTATTTTCAGCGTCGACTTTTCCCTTCTTTAAGCAGAGAGACGTTGTGTAGCTTTTTAAAACATGCTGAAAAGTTAGCAGAGCAGCAGAGAGCAGTTCATACAGGATGTGGCGTTACGTGGGGCGGCATAAAGAGGAGGAAATACGATGGGGCGCATTATTGGACAAAGTTTTTTGTGATTTTATATATATGTGTGTGTGTGTGTGTGTGTGTGTGTGTATACACACTGTATATCAAATTTAATGTTCAAAATCAATCAAAGGGCCGGATTGGCCCGTGGGCTGTTATTTGAAGAGGTATGATGTAAAGCAGCATGTGGTTTTCCACATGTTGTCTTGAAGTCATATTCAGCTTCTGCTGTCATAGTTTTCTTCTTTATGGNGTTTTCCACATGTTGTCTTGAAGTCATATTCAGCTTCTGCTGTCATAGTTTTCTTCTTTATGGATCAGATGATGCTATGACTAGGAAGATGAAGTTGTGTTTTTGCATATTGGGAAGGTCACACTATATGTCCTTGTTAAATGAAGCTAAGTTGAAGTTGTTGGAGGAAAATGGCAGAGATCTTAACTGTAGCTGGATAAGTATTTGTTTCTCAGAGCCTAGTGATAGCTTCAGGCTGCAGCTGAACTCTGAGAAAACAGACATATTTGATTATGTCATATTTGCCTCGCATCCCCTCAGTCACGCGCACCGGGCTCTTATTAAGTTTCATGAAGGAATCAGGCAGTGGAGCGCCGGGTTAGGCCAACATTTCAGCAGAGCAGTGGACTATGAAAACCACACGGCTACTTATTACATGGAGGGAGATCCATCTGGTGCTGGGCCGAGATAAAACCTGGGGTTCCGCAGGGCTTCCTGGCACCGTGCCACTGGCAAAACAGCCAGGCTTTTCATTTGGCAGATAGTTTAATGATACTGGAAATGTAGTGTGTGCGGACATGCCTGTCAGTCATTTTCTGCATCACTTAAATATCCCTGCAGCCCACACAGTCTCTGAGGAAATCGATCTCCATTCATTATCTAAACGGCCATTATTTAACATCATTACACTGTAATATTATTGAGCCAAAGATTGTTAAACAGAGTCAAGAGGAGTAACCTTTGCTAACTTTGCTATTCACACGGTATCAGTCAAACATGGAAGAACTTTCTTTTTTCTTGTTTTTACTGTTTATGGCTTCTCACCAAAAAAAAAAAAAANGTTGCCTCACAGCAAGAAGGTCCTGGGTCCGATTCCCGGCCGGGGCAGGGCCTTTCTGTGTGGAGTTAGCATGTTCTCCCTGTGTCCGCGTGGGTTCCCTCCGGGTGCTCTGGCTGCCTCCCACCTCCAAAGACATGCATGTCAGCTGAATTGGGAACTCTAAATAGCCCTGTGATAGACTGGTGATCTGTCCAGGGTGTACCCTGCCTCTCGTCCTATGACCACTGGGATAGGCTTCNCCCGTGACCCTCAACAGGACAAACGGGTTTAGAAAATGGATGGATGGATGGATGGATGGATGGCTTCTCACCATGATGCATCTGTAGCAGCCATCTGAGATCAATATGTAAAATGATTTTTATGTTAAACTTTGCAGCTTTCTTGAAATGCCAGAGAACTGAGAGCATCTGAGAGCATCCCCTGTAAATTTGAATGGCTCTTCTTAGGCCGCCCACAGGACACCCTCAGGTCACCCACAGGACGGTGACCTTTGTGCCAGAGGCTGTCCACCTTCTTGACCTGAGCCTCATCTTAAAGGACCGTACCACCTATTGTGCATGTTTGAGCCTAATAATTTTCATACATGTAACGTTACTGACAATCATTTCCCAAAGCATACTACTGGAACAGTGCATTAAAAATGTNTCATACATGTAACGTTACTGACAATCATTTCCCAAAGCATACTACTGGAACAGTGCATTAAAAATGTCTTTCCTACCTTCCAGACCTCAGTTGGTTTCAGTTCATTCTGGTACGCTATTAAAACCATTGTTGATACTTGAAACGTTCTTGGGATAGGTAAGATATTCAGGGTTTTTTTGTTTTTTTTTTTGAAGTTACATAATTTTAGCATCTAAGCGCAATAAAAAAAAGTGTGTTTCATATCTGGAGGACAGTAAAGGTCACAATATGTGTCCTTGTTAAATGAAGTGTCTCCATTTGGGAATATAGTCCCAAAAGAAGACCTGCGTTTATGGAAAAATTTAAAGGACCGTGACTTCATAAGGCTGTGTAACTATTAGCAGGAGAAACATGGATTTTTAAGGTGGGTGTAGTGCTTGAATATTTGATTTTGAAATGACTATATGGAAATATATTCCCCAGTGGAGACATACATTCACTCCACGGTTTTTATTGCACTTAAACACTAAAATTAAAATTAAACACTAAAATTACGTAACTTCTAAAAAAAAAACCTGAATACAAGTCTTGCTGTTGATGGATTACCTATCCCAAGAACGTTTCATGTATCAACAAGTTGATTTTAATAGCGTACCAGAATGAACTGAAACCAATGGAGGTCTGGAAGGTAGGAAAAACATTTTTAATTCACCATTCCAGTAGCATGCTTTGGGAAGATTGTCAGTAACGTTATGTGTATGAAAATTGAATATATTAGGTTCAAACATGCTAAATGGGCAGTATGGTCCTTTAATTATATTGAAATAATCATATTACTCTCAGTAACAGATTTGGATTATTGTGATTATTTGATAAATTGATATTTTCAGACACGTAAATGTCTGAAAATCAGACGTATTTCCTCTGCTGGTAATCATAATCAGGATTCTCATACCGATTATGGAACTCATCACATGGATCACATGTATCTCATCACATGTATTCCATGAACTGCAGAATCCTATTATTTCCGTGTATTCATCTTAATTGCATTATTGGCTGAATCAGAGTACAGACAAGTAATCAGAGTACATGTAAAGGTGCAGAATGTCAGACTGAGGTAAACTCATACCTGGGACTCACAAGTCGTTTTATTAAACTTAAGAGCGTGAGGAATCCTACATGCATGTTCCGTCATGACAGTTACCATCTAACTTCTTTTTCTTTGGTGGTTCTTTACAAGGCTTCAATCTCTGAAGCTGACCTGCAGATTCATCACAGCTCATCGCCTTGTTTGGTTTTTTTCTCTTTTCTGTGAGCGTAACATGAAGTACGTTTTAAGGAGGAATTCGCTTTAAGGAGGATTTGCTTCTTTGTATGATTTTGCCCAAAATAATGGATTATAATTGAATTGAATAACTAATGGCTTACAATTTAACACTTTAGATCAGGGATGGGCAACTGGCGGCCCGCAGGCCGGATACAGCCCGCACCTTTGATCTATCAGGCTCTTGGATGACTTCTCAATTAATAAAAATGAAAATTATAAAAAGTGTTTTCCTTTGTAGTACCACCACCAACCAGCAGAGGGTGCTCGGTCATTACTGGCAGCACAGCTTTCAATGAGAGAATAAGATTGGTCCAGTGGGGGTGGGGGCAGCTGCATGTTAACATCCAGCAGCAGTTATTTTCCTGTATCTCCAAGAGTAAATGTCTCTTTTCCTCACCACAGCGACAGAAGGAGAGGTGGTGAGTGAGGGAGGGAGGGAGTGAGAGAGAGAGAGAGAGAGAATGAAAGCCCCTTTTACACTGAACGCGATTTTAAGTGCAAATAAATCGTGTCTCAATTAAAAACTACATCAGTTATTAAGTTGTAGAAAACTCAGTCAGGTCAACTGGATTCAAGATTTTTAATTCTGAAACGTTTCACCATCCATCCAAATGGCTTCGTCAGTCAGGAAAAAAATATATATATTTGGTAATATAGTACAAGGTGAAATTTCGCATCGCGAAAATGCGACATTTATTTTATTCGCTCCATTTTTTTTTCCTTCTTTCGCCTGCGGCAAGATAGAATCTGCCAAATCAAACCATCATCACGTCACATTTTCTGTTGATTTGGCACGCACCTCAGCAGTTTTATTATGACACACAGTGTGTGTAAGCATGGTTTATCACACTGCAGTCCGTGTGCATACAAAGCGCACATAAAGGTGTACTCCGACTGCTTGGCGTGTGCGCTTTTACGCACAGACTGTACTGTGTTCAGATATTAATATGACCTGAGACACACTGCTATACTCTGTTCTGGATCGATTGGCTCCCTGAAATTTGTCTCTTCCTCCTCATATGTGGAGTGTCATGGTAAAGTTTCAGCTCCTTATCAGACAGTCAAACTCCTTCCTCCAGAATTGGATGAATCAACAAAAGTTTTCTCTTCTTTTCTCTCATCATCATCATCACTGGATGATGTTGAATCCATCTTGATGTTCTGTTGCGTAGACAAACTTTCTTGATGAGCAGTCAGAAATTCACGTTGCCACAGGTGTAAATAGTTTTGACAGGATAGTTTTGCCTCTTCGCCTAGTTTCGTATATACGCGCCGCTTATTCACATCGTATTAACATCTGGTGTAAAACGGGTAGGGGGGGAATTGTGGCCCTTTGACGGGGAGAATGAAAATTTATTGGCCCCCAACCTCAACAAAGTTGCCCATCCCTACTTTAGATCGATGCAGTTGAATCAGCATCTTAAGAATCAATGAGTCATGATGTGTCGAGGCATCTTTACATGCTTAGCAAAAAGTATAAATCAGGCAGTAGGACCTGTTGTGTAAATGTTGCATCTGCTATATATATATATATATATATGTATGTATGTAAATATATATGTATATGTATATATACTGCAGTGCTGCACTTTTTCCCTGTGAAATGCCCTTTGAGATACCAGCCATCGTAAAACATAACATTTCTTTCTTTGCTTGTGACACAAGAGTTTTGCATTTCTCACTCTATGTAGTCACTCTTCCTCCCTTTTACACACACACACACATCAGAATAATTGACCACTTGACCTGCATCTGTAAATCTCCGTGCAATATTTCATACCATGTTTGTCAGTGTCCTGTGTGTGTGTGTGTGTGTGTCTGGAGTGAGGTCTACAGGACATATGTGCCTCCCCTTGGCGACCATGTCACAATTTATTATGTGCCATTTTTCTCCCGCCGTGCCACGTTTACGGCGTCTGCCACCGCAGCGACTGCTCAGGCTTAAAGAGAATTATCAGGAGAATAGTTTTGCATATATTACAGGGTTAAGTGCAAACCAATCTGCTTTATCCAAACACAGCAATCCAAACAGAGCGCCGGGTCTGCGAGACTGATGAGTAACACACTCGGCCGGGGCCCCAGCAGCCCCCCTCCTCCCACCTACCCATCACACGCTCCTCCGCTCACACTGATTGGCTCTGATTGGTTGTATAAAACACAGCACTGACTTTTTGATTATATTACATATGGTCACGCATGGGTTGGTGCCCCGTGCTGCAGATATCAGAGCCCACACAGCCCTTCAGCGACCCTCAGAACTCCAAAACCAGATTATTGCAAGGACACAGGCAGGAAAAAGCCGAAGCCGTGTGATTGTAATGACTCAGTTCCCAGGAAATATGGAACGCGCACGGGGATCGTCTCCGCAGTTCATGTGTATTTTGTCCCTTCTTGCTTGCGGTTTGCAGCATGTGAGGCCCAGAGCAGGTCCTGACCAAGTGTAACCCCCTCGCAGGTTAACGTGGGTTCATCGGTGTCACATGTCGGAGAAGTGCATTGTGGGTGAAGCGGCAGAGGAGGACTTCCAAAACAGGCTTTCAGCAGGTCAGAGGGAAATTGTTTTGGCGTTTTAAATGGAACACCTCCGTAAGCAATCCACGGTGACCTCTGGTGTGTCTGCTGATGGAGGGCTGATGGAGGTCTGGGGGTTTGTGGTCGGGGCGTCGGCCCAGAGGGACCAGAGCAGATAGGGTGTAATCCGTGAAGCCCTCAGCCAAAATCTGATTTCCCACAGAACCCGTTAGCTCCAGTTACAGATTTAAAAGACAGCAGGCTTCTTGTATCATTTGCCTTTTCAGCTCTACACCTCCGTTATTCCCGTTTTAGCGTAATCACAGGCATCTCGCCTTACAGCACTGCTTTGTCACTTTCATTTATCAAAAGTTATCGCTTAGCAACCACTGGAGCAAATTTACTATTTCATACACTTTTAAAAGTGGTTTATTTTCCTATTTAATATTCCCATGTTTAAGGGTGTTTTCAGATCTGCAGATCGTTTGTTCTGGTCTGAATCAGCCACTAAATTGTTCCAATGCTACATTTCCTGCTTTGTTTCGTTTGATATCACGCAGGAAAAAAATCCAATCAAACCAAACTATATCAGCAAAAGTCATATGACATCATTCTCTCTGCTCATTGGTCAGAAATGTCTGGAGGTGGGATACAGTTGTATTATTACACTAACAGTCATCTTTAAAAACGGACTCTGGTCCAGATCCAGACCGAACCACAGCTGGACTCTGAGCAAATTATACTTTTCATACAAGTATTATTTGTATTATCTGTGAGACATCTCTGCGATGCAACGAGTCAAAATTGTCCTCTTCCTCCACAGCATGTCCAGCTGCTCCTCTGTCTATGTGAGAATGTCTGCTCTGCTTTGGTTTGGTCCAATCACATTCACAGTCCCGTCATCTCCATGACAGCGATGGGTTGACACAGCGTTGGGTCATTGAGAGCTGACAATGCACACCAACACCTTAAATTCCCAGTAAAAGAAAGTAAAAGAAAGATGTCTGTGCAGTAAGACATCTCTTCCTGCTCTTCTCAACAGCCCCATAGCAGTGAAGATATCCAGCTACAGTGATAGTTTTGTTATTGACAGTGCCTTAAAAATCTGGAAGCAAATTAGGTCTTATATTAAAGCCCCAAATATTTATACAGATAGTCCTATCTGTCATAACCACTTCTTCGTACGGCGTTTACAGGATATAGTTTTCTCCAGCTGATATCAGAAAGGCATCTGTAATAACCAAGATATGTATTTAACAGGAAATTTTGCCTCTTTTGCCCAGCTGCAGAAAGTTTATGACATTCCAGCATCAGATTTCTTCAGGTATCTTCAAGTTAGAGACTTCATAAGAAAACATATACCGAACTTTGAAAAGTTGAATACACGAGGTACTGGAGGAAATTAAAAAGTCCAATCCTGAGAACCGTGGGGCGATGTCCTATTTCTAACAGATTTTGTATAAACAGGTTACACCCAACACAGTAGCACTTAAACAGGTGTGGGCAGAGGAATTGAATGAAGAAATAGAAGATGAGGTGTAGGAAGAATGCCTAATGAACATACATGATTGTTCAGTTAATGTTCGGCTTAACCTTATTCAGCTTAAAACATTGCACAGACATACTATTCCAGAATTAAGCTACAGTACATAGAATCTTTCCTGATGTATCACCCCTTTGTAATAGATGCAGATGTGCAGTAGGCACTTTGACCCATCTTCTCTGGTCTTGCAATAAACTGTACACATATTGGAAGAACATCTTTCTTTGCTTCTCTAATGCATTTCAGAAGAATTAGGAGCTTAACCCACTTATAGCCCTCCTGGGCAGAATGAGTGCCCTGCCCATGGCTGATAGATATGAAAGACAGGCTGTATTGTACAGTATGGCAGTTGCAAAAAAACTTATTCTGACAATGTGGAAAATGGACACTATGCCTACATGTGAAAGATGGATTGGAGAAATGACAACGCATTACAGCTGGAAAGACGGTGATTTCAAAATAAGGACAAATCTAACATCTTTGACAGGAATCCTGCTTTGGACAATCTGAAGAGTAAGGACTGACTTTTTTTTTTCTTCTCAAGCTTTAAACTCAGTGCACATACAGTATTTATTTTTTACAGTTTAAAATGAGATTTCTTTTGACCTTGTACAAATATTAATGTATATGTATAATATGTATATGTATATACTTTTGTTTTGAGAGCAAAGATGGCATTTGTAAGTGACACTTTGTGGGATGTGTCAATTAGGGGTTTTTTTTTGGGNGTGTTTTTTCAGGTGAAAATTATCCATCCACTATCCATCCATTATCCTCCGCTTATCCGGGTCCGGGTCGCGGTGGCTGCATACTAAGCAGACCGGCCCACACTTCCCTGTCTCCAGCCAGGCCCTCTAATCCTCCCAGGGGACTCCAAGGCGTTCCCAGGCCAGCCGGGAGATGTAATCCCTCCAGCATGTCCTGGGTCTTCCCCGGGGCCTCTTCCCAGTTGGATGTGCCTGGAAGACCTCCCTAGGGAGTTGACCAGGGTCCATCCTTATGAGGTGCCCGAACCACCTCAACTGACTCCTTTCAATGCGGAGGAGCAGCAGCTCTACTCCGAGTCCCTCCTGGATGTCCGAGCTTCTCACCCTGTCCCTGAGAGTGAGCCCAGACATCCTATGGATGAACTTCATTTCCGCTGCTTGTATCCGCGATCTTGTCCTTGTCCTTGTCTTTGGTCACTACCCAGAGCTCATGACCATAGGTGAGGATAGGAACATAGATTGATTGGTTGAAAATTATATGTATGTGTGTGTGTGTGTGTGTGTGTGTGTGTGTATATATGTGTGTATNGGTTGAAAATTATATGTATGTGTGTGTGTGTGTGTGTGTGTGTGTGTGTATATATGTGTGTATGTATATATATATATGTATATATATGTATATATATACATATATATATATGTATACATATGTATATATGTATGTGTGTATATATACACACATATATATATAATTACAAAGTGCATATAAAGTAATAGAAAACTAAAAAAAAAAAACAAATTCAGTAAAAAAGGACACCAATCTGACCCTGGCTTTACTGACTTTAATAAATGGATGTTTGTCTTATTGAAAATTTTGTTTGTGGACCTTTAAGAGTTACCGTATATACTCAAGTTTAAGCCAAGTTTTGTTTTTACCAAATTTCACAAAGCAAATTGGGGGTTGGCTTATACACGAGAAATCCAAACCAGATCCCAGAGAAGGAAATTTCCAGGATTTGAAATACTACCATTACCACTACCCATGAAAATAGGTTAAATCATACCTTAGAATGAGATATTTCCTGACTAAACATCTTATCCAGCACATTTTGCANTTAAATCATACCTTAGAATGAGATATTTCCTGACTAAACATCTTATCCAGCACATTTTGCAGCGGCTAGTAAGCCTGTTGTGATTGGTCAGTTACAGTAAGCAGCTGCTGAAATAAATATCATGTTTACTGGTAAGTGGATTATTTTCAGAAAATCACAGGAATACTATGACAATACCCAGAAAAACAGGTAATTTGCTAAACAAATAAATTGATGGAACAACATCAGGGGTCAGCTTAAATACAGATCGGCTTATACTCGAGTATATGTGATACATTTGAGTAGCCCTGACCTGGACTATATTGAAATTTATTGAAATGCATTGAAAATTTTCTGGTGTGGGATTTTTACAAACCTATACACCAGACTCAACCAACAAAAAAAAAAAAAAAAAAAAAACATACAGCAAACAGAATACAATTAAAATAACATTAATAATATCAATGTCAACAATAATCCATAAATACTTACAACTCAGTTTATAATTATATAAATTATCCTTTGTTGACCAGAATTTATCCAAACTGTTTTTAAATGAGTTAACAGTAGAGGCCTGCATCATCAGGAAGATCATTCCATGTTTTAATCATGTGAAGAGTAAATAAATTTTCTCTTCTCAGAATGACACCTTTGATGATACAGTTTTAAAGAGTTCCTTCTTAAATTGTAGCTGTTGATCCATAAATATATAATCGGCTGGACAGTGACATACAACACGTGTGTTAGTTTATAAACCTCATAATGTCCCTCTGTATTGCATGTATACTAAAGTTGGTAAATGCAGTTTTCTTAATCTCTCTTCATTTCAGCTCTTTAAGTTCAGGAATCAGTTTAGTTGCTCTCCTCTGAACCTTCTCAATATTTTCTATATATTTTAATTTATATGAACACCAGACTGCTTGACAATTCAAGATTGGACCGCACCAATAATAATATACTATATATAATATACTAATTGAACAAAGGCTGGGTAGGGGGAGTAATGGTCATCCCTTGGGAGCACCATTGTGCATTATTATTTTTATCCAGCTTAAAAATAGAAAACGGATACCTTTCTTTCTTTTGTTTAGTAAAAAGTAATGATGGAGAAGTTAACAGGCCTTGAACGCATCGTCAGACATCCAATCCTGCTCTGACAACGTTGTTACTTCTTTCTCCTGAACAGTAACTGTTGACAAACTACTACAAGTGACTGCATAGCTGCTTGAAAGTGTGTGTGTGTGTGTGTGTGTGTGTGTGTGTCTGGATATTGCTTGGGTGNATAGCTGCTTGAAAGTGTGTGTGTGTGTGTGTGTGTGTGTGTGTGTCTGGATATTGCTTGGGTGACATAAAGGTTATATTCACACAAGTCAGATCCATGTAAACCATCTATCATGCAGAGGGGATAAGAAGGCTTTTGAGCAAAGCCAGCTTCTTATCCAAGGCTGCAGATTGAGGGAGTGATATTGATGCAGGGCTGGGGAGGATTTGAAGCCCACCCGAAGCCTGAAACACACACACACGCACGTCCTTCCACTAGTTGACATTTTGTTTTGTCATGGCCATTGTGGTGAGAGCTGTCACCAGCAGAGAAACGGCGTGGCCATGTTGATTAAATGAAGCGTTTGGGCAGCGAGTGGAAATATGCTGTCAGCTCATTACAAAAATACATAAACTCTCACTTCCAATTACTCAGAGAGCAGCCTGAGGTTGGGGGGGGGGGNGGGGGGGGGGGGGTCTGTTTGGGGTCAGTGGAGATCATTGTAATCAGAAGTTATATCAGTGAGCCCTCCCCTTGCGCTGTTATCCATCATCCATCTGTAAGCAGAACTCGCTGCTCACCTGAAAACCAAAGTCAGATATTTATACTTTTGCTTTAACTCCACTTTAAGCACATTTCATAGTTCATGAAACTTCACAGAGGCATTTCCTTTATGTTCAAACTCCTGCAGCTCTGAGAGGGAAAATGTGTGCTGTCACATTATTTTACAGAATACAGTAACCGTCATGTTAAACACGATGCATTTGTAGTGTGCAGTCAGAAGGCTCAGCTCAGAAAAGCTGAAGGAGCGGAGATTAATGGATTAAAATATTACAGATTAAAATAACTTCATTTGATAGATTTGTCATCAGATTGTTGTTGGTTATTTCAATCAATAGTGTGCTAGCATGAATTTAAAGGACCATACTGGCCATTTTATATGTTAAATTTTCATACACGTTAATGTTACTGACAGTCATTTCCCAAAGCATACTACTGGAACGGTGAATTAAAAATGTTTTTCCTACCTTCCAGACCTCCATTGGTTTCAGTTCATTCTGCTATTAAAATCAACTTGTTGATACTTGAAACGTTCTTGGGATAGGTAATCCATCATCACCAACAAGACGTGTATTCAGGTTTTATATAGAAGTTATGTAATTTTAGTGTTTAAGCGCAATCAAAAGCATGGAGTGAATGTATGCCTCCACCGGGGAATATAGTCCCAAAAGAAGACCTGTGTTTATGGAAAAATTTAAAGGACCGTGACTTCATAAGGCTGTGTAACTATTAGCAGGAGAAACATGGATTTTTAAGGTCGGTGTATCACTTGAATATTTGATTTTGAAAGATTAAGAGATTTTGCAAAATAATAGGAAAGCTGAAATACGGTTTTATCCTTTGGGAAATGATTGTCAGTAACGTTACATGTATGAAAATTGAATATATTAGGCTCAAACATGCAAAATGGTTGGTATGGTCCTTTAAAGCAGGAGTCTAAGCATTGTACTGAAACTCTGCAGCTCTTCAGTGGACACATGGCAAATATTTCAGCCTTTAAAACCATGTGTGAATGTTAAACCAAAAGAGAAGAGATCCGTCGGGTTTTATTGATTTTACCTCGAGTACAATTTAGCATTTATGCAAATGTCAAAAAAGTCACTAAAGCCAAATAAAGTCCAAGTTTGTGATTTTGCTGTGAGTAATCTCACATGCACAGCTTCACTCATGCTGGATTGATGAAGATGAGACGTCAGATGACAAAAGTCTGAGTTGTTTGTAAATTCTAATATGAACTGAATCGGCAAAGGAATGTCTGACAAATTTACAAACTAATTCATCAGAACCATTTTATCATTATTAATTATCCATCCATTTTTCTATGCTTGTCTGGGTCCAGCTGGAAGCATGCAAAGCAAAGTCAGCCTGATGTTCCTCTCTTTTGCCATGGTCCTCCAGCTCTTCCTGACGGATCCCAAGACTTTCTCAGGACAGAAGGGATCTGTAATTCCTCCAGTGTATTCCGGGTCCTGCCCAAGGAGGAATCCTGATTAGCTGCTCGATCCACCTCAACCTGCTCATTTCAGCACAAACGAGTTCCGAGCTTCCTCCTGATGTCCAAACTCCTCGTCCCTCAGGCTGAGTCCCTATGCCCTGCCGACCAAACTCATTTCACACACTGGTTTCTGCAGTCGGATTCTTTCGGTCGTGACCCACAGCTCGTGATCACGGGTTAGAGCTGGAACTGAGACTCTGCTAAATTAAGAGCTCAGTTCTCTCCTCACGATGACAGCAGAGGTGTGTAATATCTTCCATTTACTCTTACATTTACTTAAGTAACTTTATCACAAAATTGTACTTTACTGAGTAGTTTTATTGCAGGATACTTGATACTTTTAATTCATACTTGAGTATATTTATGAATAAAAAAAATATACTTTTACTCCGTTACATTTGGTCGTACTCTTTGAGTTACTTTTGATTTCACTGTTTGAATTCAGTCACATTCAGTTTTTCTCTCATTGTCAGACACTACACTGTCTGCTTCAGCTCCGAAGTAGCCACGCGCCCACCCTCCGTTTCCATGGTCTCAGAGCAGAACAGTCATGGCGGAATCAACAGCAGGAGGTGTAGAAGAGGCACATCCGTGGCCACACATTCAAACGCTGTTTTCTTTTTGGCTACATAATGCGTTGCATCTTTGTCTCACTAAAAATGTGACATTTCAGTTCTAAGAATCAACATGGAACTTGAGGAAACGTGGCGGTAAGCTGCAATATTAGCTACGTAGCTAGCTGCTGCTGCTAATGCTAACTCAAATTTTTCTGTCCTATTCTGAGTAAATTCATGAAGCTAACCTAGCTAACTGTCTTAACTAGCTGCTGCTGCTAATGCTAACTCAAGTTTTCCTGTTCTGTCCTGAGTCAATTCATGAAGCTAACCTAGCTGTTTTAACTGGCTGCTGCTGCTAATGCTAACTCAAGTTTTCCTGTTCTTTTCTGAGCAAATTCATGAAGCTAACCTAGCTATTTAGCTAGCTCCTGCTGCTAATGCTAACTCAAGTTTTCCTGTTCTTTTCTGAGCAAATTCATGAAGCTAACCTAGCTATTTAGCTAGCTCCTGCTGCTAATGCTAACTCAAGTTTTCCTCTTCTATTGTGAGTAAATTCATGAAGCTAACCTAGATAACTGCCTTAACTAGCTGCTGCTGCTAATGCTAACTCAAGTTTTCCTCTTCTATTGTGAGTAAATTCACAAAGCTAACCTAGCTAACTGGCTTAACTAGCTGCTGCTGCTAATGCTAACTCACGTTTTCCTGTTCTATCCTGAGTAAATTCATGAAGCTAACCTAGCTAACTGTCTTAACTAGCTGTTGCTGCTAATGCTAACTCAAGTTTTTCGTTCTATCCTGAGTAAATTCATGAAGCTAATCTAGCTAACTGTCTTAACTAGCTGCTGATGCTAATGCTAACTCAAGTTTTTCTGTTCTGTAGTTAGTAAATTCATGAAGCTAACCTAGCTAACTGACTTAACTAACTGCTGCTGCTAATGCTAACTCAAGTTTTCCTGTTCTATTGTGAGTAAATTCATGAAGCTAACCTAGCTAACTGTCTTAACTAGCTGCTGCTGCTAATGCATCAGACAGTATTGATGAACTAACTGTGGTGTGTAGTTATATTTCTTTCTGTGTTGACAGTGTAATTCCCTCTAAATTGTTAACCTCTTATTCGAACAATAATTGTAACCTTGTAACTGTGCGACACATTTCTATTTCTACACAAAAGCAGCTGACAACCTGCCAAAATATCCTAACTTTACCTCACCTTCCTCTCCTTGTAGGGACAATTTCTGCTGATAAGCATAAAAGTACAAGAAAACACACAAACACGCACATGCACGCACACACACACACAGCCTTTTATGTGACGTAAGAGCATGAACCTTTCCTTAACCATGACCAGAAAATCAACCAGGCCTGTAGAACAGGACCTCCACCCCTACGTGGCTCCCAGCCCTCCCTCCCAGCGGCCCCTCTCCTTCCAGTAAGGATCAAATCTGTTAATGCCTGACAAGTCCTGTAAACCTGCTGTCCGTCAAAACTCACCCTGCTGTTTTTTCACAGCGGTAAAGGCAAGGATGTGGATCTGGGAGGCCTGAGAGACGCAAGAGTCTGATTGCAGCTCAAAGTGTGTGTGCGTGCAGAGTGTGTGTGTGCGTGCAGGCTGCTGACAGAGAGAAACGGTTGAAGCAGCAAATAGACCAGATATTTATTTCCTATCATCTGCCTGCAAAACTGACGAGACAACATGCGGCACACAAAGCTATTATTTCAGCGTTTGGATTATCTTTGTGATTATGGACGGGTTTTTGTTTTGTTCCAAACTGTCCCAGTCACATAATCATTTTATTTCAGAGAGAGATTTCTGCAGCCTGTCTGAATGATGACTTTAATTTATCAATTGTGTTGATAAATTAAAGGCCGTTACACACCAGAGGAGAGTAATTCGTGCAAGTGTTTTGCACGATAACATTTTTTTGAACTTGCACCCTTTTACTGGAGTCTTTCACATTAATGACGGAGTTTGATGAAATTGAGGCTTTTATATTTCTGGATTAAGCTTGATTTTTCCAACTTTTCTCCTAGGAATACAAACGCATCAGACCAATCAAAGCTTCGTTTGCTGGTGACATCACACTCAAAACATTCAACATGGCGGATCGGCTGATTGTGTCACAGAATGCCATCCTGCGTAATAAAACAGACAAAAACTATAAAGACAACGAGTATAAAGACGACGTAGCTTCATATGACAATGATCTGAATGAATATTTAGCTGCGGTCATCCCGAAGTTTGTCCAAAAGCTTCTGTAATACAGCTTAAATTTTACTGTCAAACAAGCTCCTTAATATTTGATGAACGCAGAATCTCCATTTTTTTCTGCTTTTGTTGTTAAATCAGGACCGTCATCACTTTCTGCTGACTCGGTTTTTTCGTTGTGCATTTTTTGGCGTAAACCCGTACAAATATTTGAAAAATCACATCACATTTAATGTAAATATATTTACCGTGACAAATTTCCATCCAAAACATTTTGCACTTTCATGTTTATTCACATCACTCCTGGTGCGGAATGGCCTGAAGGCTTTTTAGCTCTAGAACCTGCAGTAAATAGATATTTGTATAATATTCATCTCTCTGGGGGNGGGGGGGGGGGGGGCCATCATCCAACAAGTTAGTTCTGGTTCACAAACTTTAAAAAAAATTAGTTTAAAAATTAGTAACAAAAAAAAGTTGGTTCTGAGTCAGAAGCAGAAGGTAGCAGGACCTGAAGGCTGATGTCATCGTCCTTGCCTCTTATTCTATTCTGTGTTGTTCTACCTCTCTGTGAGTGTGAGAAACTAAGCAGAATTTGAAGTGTGTGTTCTGTGGTCTGGCCCATAGAACTACATTGCATTGTTTTTATTTAGATGATAAAAGCTTGCAGGTCAACATGTTTTTACTGATCTATTTCCATCTTATTAAATAAAATACCTAAAGGTTCAAGAACCAGAACTTTTTGCTGGAAAAGCACTAACAGATAATTCTCAGACTTTTCATCCATCAGGTCAGGTTTTGCCCTGACATTGGCTTTGGTGTGTGAGAATTAACTGTAGGTACTCCATCCATCCATCCATCCATTTTCTAAACCCGTTTGTCCTGTTGAGGGTCACGGGAGGGCTGGAGCCTATCCCAGGGGTCATAGGACGAGAGGCGGGGTACACCTTGGACAGATCACCAGTCTATCGCAGGGCTGACACAGAGACAGACAAAAAAAAGTAGCGGCTGGATAATCATGGATCTGAATAATCATTAATAACATCTGCAGCACAGTGTATGGTGTCCTCTGACCAACACAGCAACATGAAGATGCATTTTGCCAAACACTGCAGTAATAACAGTTGAGTTATTAAATGTTGTGTCTGAGGTTTCAGGTTCCTTCTTGTTCGCCTCTGTTCCTGCCAGATCATTGTGGAAGCGATCCTGGTACCTGTATGAATCCTCGGCCTGCTCTCTGGTTTTCTGATTACTTTTTAAGATTTGTTTGCTGAGCCTGGCTGCCTTCTTGAAAGTAAATCTGCTGTTTGATCGCTGACTTCCTGCCACCTCCAGAGGAGCAGGCGGTGGCCCGTGGAGGTCATGGCCACCATAGATGAAAGCCTGGCCACCCAGTGGCCACCACACACAGTATCCACTCTCAACACTCATTTTATCTTTATTATCACACGGAACCATTTCTGCCCTGCTGCCGCAGCACTCAGGACTCTATATAGCAGAGCACACACATCATATGCTCTGCTNCCCCCCCTCCCATCCTACAGCCAGGTCATACAGACAGCGAGCTTTCAGCAAATTGAGAAGACAGTTACAAGTAGGTTTGTAAAACTAGATGTTTATTGACTTAATTTGACGTTTTTTAATGGTTCCCTGAAATGAAGGCTAGGTTAGAGTATGCTATGTGTGATGCAGCAAAGTTAGTGAGGTTTTCCATGCTTTGTGCAGACCATCTTAAGCCGTGACACACGTGAAGCTCTCAGCTGAGCTTGTTAAACATGGAGCTCAGCGTGTGGAGAAACAGCAGCTGAGCTGGAGCTTCATGTGTGTCACGGCTTCAGACGAGTTTTTACAAGTTTAAGAAGAGAACGCTTTTGTGTAATAACGTAATGTATATCCAGAAATTCCCATTTTCTTTTTTTCTTCAAGTTTTTCTAATGTTTCTTTCAAAAAGGATAATCAATTACCGTTATTCTGCTGACTAGACTATTTTTAGATCATTTTCCCTGCTTTTAGCTAAAAGGAAGCATCCTGTAAACTTAACACACCTAATGGTGTGTTGGGGCTCATTATGCAGTCATTGATGCCTGAGTGACTGAAAAAGGTCATATTTGGCAANATGGTGTGTTGGGGCTCATTATGCAGTCATTGATGCCTGAGTGACTGAAAAAGGTCATATTTGGCAACAATGCTGCAACACAGAAAAAACCTGAACAAAACACTGATGAGGTGCCACCCCAAAGAGAAGACTGGTTTCAGCCTGGCTCCACCCACTGCTCCAGAGTGGCATTTGGTGAGTTTTGAAAACTGAAAATTTGAAGCCAAGAAAATCATTTTACAGGATAAAACTATTAAAATCAGGACAATCAAGCAATGAAAATATTTCATCCAAAACCATACAAAATTTCCTATCCTGCATGTGACCTTTGCCCCTGCACCTACCTCCATTTGAAACGGTGCAAAATTAAACAGCAATCATAATCAAAATGAGTCGTTGGAATTCTGCAGCAAGATAAACAAAACAAATCACCGAGCTTTATTTTCAGGCAATGAAGTTATTCACATGAACAATATATGCAGAATATATAATTTACTGTAGCATTTACACAAAAACACACTACATGCAATTACTAGCTAAAGATCTTGTATGTGTACTGAAATGGAGATGCTGATTCATGCTTTTATCTTGCTTAGATTATTGTAATGCACTTTTTACCTGTCTTAAAGTATCTCTAAACTCTCTTTACATAGTTCAAAATTCTGCTGCTTGGCTTTTAACACAGTCCAACAGGAGAACTCATGTTACTCCTGTTGTCTCATCTCTCCAGTGGCTTCCAATAAATTTTAGATTTCATTTTAAGATCCTAATATGAACTTTTAGAGCTCTCCACTCTGAAGTATATTTCTGACCTACATCAGCAACAGCCAGCCTCTCAGGTCCACAGGTCATAGGTTACTGGGAGTCCCTTGCACCCATTTTAAAGCCTTCCAGGCTGCAGCAGCTAAACTGTGGAAGGATCGCCTCTCTGCCTTCGCTCTGTGGATCCTTCAAAAAGCAGCCAAAGACGTTTTTATTTAGACAGGCTTTCCAGTAGTATGTTGATTCTGTGGTTATGGTTTTACGGTCTGTGTGCATTTTATTGTTATTGAAATTGAGTGTTTCATGGTTTTTTTAATTTATGTATTTAAATTAATTTTTAATAAGCTGTGTTTTGTGATTTTAAATTATAAAGCACTTTGTGACCCTCATATCTATGAAAGGTGCTATATAAATAAAATTTACTTACTTATATATGATACATACACACATATATTTAAACTGGTCACTGT
The DNA here is from genome assembly GCA_014773175.1 of Lucifuga dentata. NCBI lineage: Eukaryota > Metazoa > Chordata > Actinopteri > Ophidiiformes > Bythitidae > Lucifuga > Lucifuga dentata. The sequence continues at coordinate 2,060 of VXCM01007683.1, read as the reverse complement.
CAGAGTGCAGATGCTCTCATATATAAATATATATATATAGGTTTTGTACCTTATTATCTTTCTGCATTCTTCATTTGACAAAATACCCAGTACAGCCTGTGTTCAAATGATTTTATTCAGTTCTCTGTTCCTCGTGTAAGAACTGAACTTGGCAAAAAAAAAAAAAAAAAAAAAAAANTTAAAAAAAAAAAAAAAAACGGGAAACAAGTAATCTTGGGAAATATCTATGTTTTTAATCATTTTGTGAGTTATTGCATTGAATTATTCATTGTGATTTATGTTGATATTGTAAAGGTTTGTTTTTTTTAATGTATCTGTGCTGCTGCTATGTAATTGTGCTGCCATCTTGGCCAGGTCAGTCTTGGAAAAGACAATCTGAATCTCAATGAGATTTATCTGGTTAAATAATGGTTAAATAAAATATATATATGTGTGTGTGTGTGTGTGTGTGTGTGTGTGTGTGTGTGTGAGAGAGAGAGAGAGAGTGATCTGTACATAACCAATGGATGTTTGCTTAATTATTTCTATTTCTACAGTTATATCTCTTGCACATAATGGCAGTAATGTTTTTATAGATAAAGTTTAGACACTAGACATGCATACTGAGATAAAGACAAATCAATTTCTTTGAAAGTGTGAATATATTTGCCAGAAACATCAATGATTGTGATTATGAAAATGAAAATTTATATATGAGGATGAGAAATTTTTTTTTTTTTTTACTCAGTTAATATGCTAACCCGTATTACAGCTTTGCACCACAAGAGGGCAGAATCGTCCTTTGCAGACATAGTTCTGCACAGGGTTACATATTTAAACCATGTCTTTGCTGTACTTTTCACTCTGGGTTCTTTCCTCTGCAGTGTAACACGTCACACTAGCTGCTTAAAGCAGGAGCTGGCGGCCTGACAAGCAAATCTAATGCAACAGTCAATTAGGATCTACTCCCTGCATGTCAGCCATAAGCAGACGCAGCTGTTTCTGGGTGAAGGAGCTGCTCATAGAGCTCACAGAGGACATAGATGCCGAAAGACAGGAACCACCAGCTCTGCCCTTAACTCTAAAAATAGAGAGGCCATAAGTACAAGCTTCTCTGATACAACAACAGTCCTCAAACTCCTGAAATGTGAGGAAATGCTGGTCGGAGATTCCCAAACAGAAAGTCAGTGAGTTTAATAAGAGAGCATGTGTTGGATAAAAGAGCAACACCTACAGAGAAATGCAATAATAAACTGTACCACGGCAATAATGGCTTAATGACCCAAGGGTCACAAGGAGAATCTGACCACCACCCACACCCACACACACACACACCACTGCACTCATGCTTTAACAAATGAATACAAACTAAAATGCAGTATTATTTAAAAGAAACACCACATTAGCAGTAGATTTAAGCTAAAACATAGTGGAGCAGTGGAGTCTTTTAGCTTACACCTGCTGCTAACATTAGCTAGTGAAGTGTTTTACCTTACTGCTAACATTAGCTAGTGCAGTATTTTAACTTTTACTTGCTGCTAACACAAACCACCACAAACGAAACACAAACGAGAACATTTTGTGCTATTGGAGTGTTTTACCTTAAACCTGCTGCTAACATTAGCTAGCGGAGTGTTTTACCTTAAACCTGCGGATAACGTTAGCTAGTGAAGTGTTTTAGCTTAAACATGCTGCAAACAATAGCAAGTTTAGTGTTTTAGTTTAAATCTGCTGCTAACATTAGCTAGTGGAGTATTTTAGCCTTGTACCTGCTGCTAACAATACAGTGCTGCCAACTTTTTTGGAATACTTTGGAGTGAGATTTTTTTTTTTTTTTTTTTTTNAGTCATTTCAATATGACAGTTCACATCATAAATAGCAGTTCATCTCTTTATAAATGAACATTTACAGTAATACTGTTACAGGCATTACTTTAAATCAATCAGCATGCGGATCCAGTAACCAGGGTTCGGAAAGTAAATTTAAAAATGTAATCCAGTACTAATTACCTGCTAAAAAATGTAATCAGTAACATAATCCAACTACAGTAATATTAAAGTCATGTAACTTGATGATTATTT
>VXCM01007682.1:0-36995 GCA_014773175.1 Lucifuga dentata | reverse complement strand
TACAGTGCAGTTTTTACTTTGATGTGACTTAAATAAATCCAGTTGAAAAGGAAAATTATTTTTTTGTGTGAATCATACATTTTAAATTTATGTAGTACGGACTAACAAACTGAAGGACTTTTTACAGTGTACGCTGACACCAAAGTGAACAGACTGTGTGTTGTTACAACAGTGGAAATTTATGTGCAATACTTGAAAATTACCTCCTGTTTGTGTCATAAGACAATATTCATTTGTACAATTCAACTAATTTCCCTCCGGTTCTACCTACTCAGCATGCCGACATGCACCATAAACTTCAATCATGCTTGGTTTAAGGCTGATTTTTTCAAACATCGTGTAAACACCATAATTAGATTGAAATCAGCATAAATCGGAATAAACTGAGAAACAGACCTAGATTATGTGAGTTTAAATGGATTTATGCAGGCAAAACATTATAATCAGACTAAGACATGCATTTCCTCACCTGAATCCTGTTAATTCTGTCCATGTATGCTACATGCCTATATTTTTACTTAAAGGACCATACCACCCATTTTGCATGTTTGAGCCTAATATATTCAATTTTCATACATGTTACGTTACTGACAATCATTTCCCAAAGCATACTACTGGAACGGTGAATTAAAAATGTTTTTCCTACCTTCCAGACCTCCATTGGTTTCAGTTCATTCTGCTATTAAAATCAACTTGTTGATACTGTAAACGTTCTTGGGATAGGTAATCCATCATCACCAACAAGACGTGTATTCAGGTTTTTTTTAAAGTTATGTAATTTTAGTGTTTAAGCTCAATAAAAAGCGTGGAGTGAATGTATGCCTCCACCGGGGAATATAGTCCCAAAAGAAGACCTGCGTTTATGGAAAAATTTAAAGGACCGTGACTTCATAAGGCTGTGTAACTATTAGCAGGAGAAACATGGATTTTTAAGGTGGGTGTATCACTTGAATATTTGATTTTGAAAGATTAAGAGATTTAGCAAAATATCAGGAAAACTGAAATACGGTTTTATCCTTTGAGAAATGATTGTCAGTAACGTAACATGTATGAAAATTGAATATATTAGGCTCAAACATGCAAAAAGGGTGGAATGGACCTTTAATCAGAATACAGACAAAGATCCAAAATACAGTGTACATGTAAACATAAAAGGATACGACCCAATGAGAGTAGGGCATTGTACATAATTAGATAATAATGGACAGCCAATCAGAATCATGTATGGCTATATGGTAAATAAGCCATAATATGCTATGAGATGTCCTAACATATAAAAAAAAATAAGTATTTGCACCATTGGGAGTAGAAACTGCACGGTTCCTTAAGCGAGAGCCTTCCTCGCATTCCCATCGTGCTTCACGCACCCTGGAGATTACGGAATAAGAAACATCTATCAATCTTTGATCCAATTATCTAGCCTAACACTTGGCTTGGTCTTGCGTTGACTTTTTCCAGCATTACATTCCTTTTTCCTTCTCCCGTGGCTTGAGCATTAACAATGATCCATGGTTTTGGTGCCAAGAAAGCACAAAGGTCCACAACCACAAATTGCTCAGCTTAGGCCAAAGTGCCTGTGGACTGTTTGTTTATTGGGGATTTTCCAAATTCTGCAGAAAATATCAGAAATTCAGACTGGGAATGTGGAAATAAGTTGTATGGTAATTAATTAAAAAACAAAAGGCTGCTCGTTATTAGCAGAGCTGTTTACTATGTTACCCGCCTCCAATATATGCATCAATATTACACAATGGGAGATACTGTGCAGCTCCACTATTGCAGCCTGAAACCTGGCTGTCCGACCTTGGCTCAAAGCAGGATTTGGCCTCACAGCCCAAAGAGCTGATGATGCAGGACATAACTTAGAGAGCGCTTGATCATCCTTTCAGCAGAGTTTATCTTTGCTCGGTCCCATATCCCCTGGTCAATAATGTTGAGTCATCGACCGCCCCTTCCTCTGCTGTCGATAAAGCACACTGTAGCCTTTTAGCTTCTGCCTCCGATACGTGAAGAAAAAAAAAAACAAAGCAAATTACCCCGAGGACTGACTGGGATTCAGGGAAGTGGAGGACAATGCTGATGATACAGCCCCATTCACAGGCTGGAACTCTATTTTCCTGTGGTTTGTTTGTCCTTTAAATGCACAGAAATATGCTGCGATTCAACCCAAAAGCACCAGATGTGATGAATGCAGAATGAACAGAAATGACTTGGACATTTTTGCCCTTTAAAACATCTCGTCCTCTGATGATTCCAGCTTTGCTCTTTCCCCACATTGCTCCACATCCTATCGATCAGCCAATCAGCTCTCTAATAGACAGGTAGTGCTCAACGCCAAGCAGCTCGGGGGTCAACGAGCGGCGGAAACTGTCCAGAATATTGAAATGGACAATTAAAGCAGCGCAGACAGCAAAGGACAGCTGTGGAGTCAAGCAGGGAGGGGTGGAGGTTACTGTCTCCTAGATACTGAGGGGCAAAGAAAATAATTTATTTGGAAATCAATTTCCATCACTTCTATTACAGCCCACTGATGGAGCAAGAAAGAAAGAGAATGAGAGAGACAGAGCGAGAGAGAGAGTCTCATTTCCCCTTTTTATCCTCGTTGTATTTTTCTCCTCTCTCTCTCTCGCTGCCCACACCATTTCCACAGCAGAGCGGCCGGCCACAAAGAGACATCTGCAGTCGATCATGATAAACAGTCTGCATCGCTCCCATTTGTTTCCCCAAAAAACCACAGAGCTGCATGAGTAAGAAGCTACAGCTGCTGCATCTTCATGGAGGGGTTACTGCATAGCATGACGTCAGGTCTTATTCCTGTTTTTAAAGGCCAACAGTGATCTTCACATGTCCGGACTGAAGCTACTGATTCTGATACTGACCTGAAACTGGCTTTGATAGAAAATTGCCCAAATCTAATTACCGTATATTCTCAACTATAAGCCGACCCCCTGATGTTGTTCCATCAATTTATTAGTTTAGCAAATTACCCGTTTTTTCTGAGAACTGTCATAGTATTCCTGTGATTTTCTGAAAATAATCCACGTACCGGTAAACAGCTGATTACTGTAACTGCCATTAGCTAACATTAACTTTTCCGGGCTCCTCTTCCTCATCTGAATTGCCAACCAGTTCATTCCAGTCCTGCTGTGTGTAATGTGTCCTGAAACCAGCCTCACACGATGCTCTTTTCCTTTTCTGAGTCCATGTAGTTTCCGTGTTGTCTCTTATCTCAAGCTTCTTGCTAATAAAGCACAAAATATGTTGAACGAGAATACCAAACAACGGTACCCTACTGGTATATGAAACAGCACTTTCATAACCGTTTCTGATTGGCTCATTCTTTTGTCTTTGACCAATCACAGCAGAGCTTACTGGGTGCTGCAAAATATGCTGAATAAGATCTTTAGTCAGGAAATATCTCATTCTAAGGTATGATTTAAACTATTTTCCATGGATAGTGGTAATGGGTAGAAAATTTCGTTCTCTGGGATCAAATTTGAATTTCTCATGCATAAGCTGACCCCCCGATTTGTGTTCTGAAATTTGGTAATAAAAACTCGAGTATACATGGCTAAATTTGCAAGTTTTCCAAGTGAAGTCTTCATTCTGGCAGCAACAGGTTAATCAATGCATCCCAGATATCCCTCTTCCTAACCAAATTTTCCAGCTCTTTCTGGGGATCCCAAGGAATTCCCAGGCTAGGATATATAAATCCTCCAGCATATTCTGGGTCTGTCCCGTGGGCTCCTCCCAGTTGGACCTGTCTGGGATACCTAGCCAGGTAGGCAGTCCGATATAGTGTCAAAAGCCTTACATGTGATGCAACATTCCGCCTGCTGACCTCACACCAGCTTCACCATATATGCCAAAATGTAATCCAGAATAGCAGAATAATCGATCTGATGAAAGCCTTTTCCCTCTAGCATCACCAACCAGCCCAGTTTGCAAACATGAGCTGCTGTGTACTTTATTTATGGGTATTGAAGGTAAAAATCCTTTAAAAACTAAACTTTTCTTCCATTTTGAACCACCAGCATGCAAAGTTTATAGGAGAATAACAACTATCCACTCTTTCAAAATAGAAATAATTCTCATCAAGAACCAAAAGCTTGAGTCACACAGTTTTCCTTCATTTAGCAGTAAAACTCTCCTCTGACACACAAAGTAATGGAATTCAAATCGCAAAAGCATATTCTAGCTGTTGTCAAGGAGGAGAAAATAATATCAGAAGAGGACAACAGTGTTTTTTTTTCTTTTTTTTTTAAATAAAGGGCCAATTGTTAAGCAGTATAAAAATATCTGCCTTATTTAAGCGGACTGGAGTGGTTGATTGGAGGGAGAGTGTACAAAGAGCATCAACACAGCCGCCTGTCAGGAAGCTAAAGTGCTTCTCTTATTTTAACAAGGAGACAGACCACCATCCTGCATCCCCCCACCCACCCGTACCTCTGATCTCCGCCAGCCAAGTCCTTATTACCAACCGAAGAAAACAAAGCCGACAGTGAGAGCGGAGGGAGGAACTGGGAGATGGGAGCGGAGAATATGAAGAAGTGATGGGAGTTACCAGCATTTGTAGGTCAGCGTAAATGTTTAATGCTTTATGCTGATTAGTTGACTCTGTCTCTGTCTCTCATCAATCCCAACCCGCCACCCACGCTAACGCTCCTGCCACATTCTGAGGCATACGCCACCCGCTCCGCAGCTCCTGCTTATATTACGCCCGACCTCTTGGCATGCCAATTAGGCAGGTATGTGACAAGACAGCTAAAAGTGCCAATTAGGCCAATCTACCTCTGCTATTCGTCCCCTTATTCCCACCTCCAAATCACTTTCCTGGGAGTGACTCCCACCTTCCTAACCCCACGGGCTCTTAATGGNCCCCCCCCCGCTACATCATGATAGCGACGCCAATAATGAAACTTTAATAGACCCTCTTTAACATTCAGTCCAAAAGCAAGGAGAGATGTTTCTGCTTTGGGTATACATAATTATTTAGCCTAGAGTACACATAATAATTGAAAGGGTCTGATAACATGGGCTACATTAAGAACGGGAGCAATGGATTAGAGTTACACGACAGGGAGGGAAACCCAAACTTGGTTTTCAAGCTTTAGCAAAGAAACCCCATAATGGCCTGTTTATCTTATCAATTAACGAACCGTAATCTTTTTTGAAATGAGAAATGGGACTTGCCACCAGGCACAATCACCTCATAAATAAAGTACATAGCTATATTAATCCCCAAACCAATTTATCCAATTTACCATACAATGGATTGTAGCTTCACTTCTCTGATAATGGGAATACACATGAGCAAATTAAAATAGAGAGCTTGAGTTGTTTCCAAATGACCCCCAAGGATGGCAGACAATCAGGTAGAGGAATTATGCTCAGATAGAACATTTTGATCTTATGTTATCGACAAACTCAGTTTTGGGAATAGTATGAAAGCCAAAGAGCACAGTTTGCCATTTTTTCCCTTTTGATCAACAATCAATTGAAGTGCTGGTGCAGCTTGGATGTGTTATTTTGAACGCGTCGTCGTTAAAAACTCAGTGGGATCCTGGCCATTAATGGCTTTTAGATGCTGCCTCCCACACCCCTACTTGATGGGGCATACTTTCCATTACAGCAAAATGTATTTTGGATGCTTACAGTGTGATCATAAAGCCCATATGTTGAGTTATTTCCCTGGCTCTGTCACAAACAAGCCTCCTCATCGTTACAGCATGGAGAGATAACATCGTGTGAAAGCCGGGGACATGTCAACATCCGAATCCATCATGGACAACGGCAGTAATTGGTAGCGAAAAAGGGGGAAAAACAGCACAGACTGTACAAGTTTCTCTTGCTGTTTTGAAAACGCGGCAATATCTTATTGTTCCGAGGTCAAAGAAGATCCATTTTGTCCTCATTAAAGCAGCAAAGAGTGTGGTGTCGCGTGTTGGTGTTGAATGGCATCTGCAGAGGTTCAGCAGGTTCAGCATGATGAAGCCTCGGGCGCCGAGACAAATGAGGCAAAACGGAGTCCTTTAAATGGGCGTGGCCTGAATTCACACAAAGCCCCTTTGCAGCCAGTAGGTCATTGCTTAAGGAGAGTCTGAGTATGAATGGACAGATGAGCGTGTCTGGGACGGAGTCTGGATCCACAGAGGTGCTAATGTGGAGCTGGGAAAGTGATAGAGGTAAAGCAGATGGATATATGGGGGAAGGGCGACTCTTAGGAAGGCAGCATCTGGGTTATTTCTTACAAAAAAAAATCATAAGAAGAAGAATCTCACATCTATGTCACATTACGCTGGCAGATATTGTTCAAAATTAGGTCAAAAATATATGTGCACATGTCGTTTATTTGCATTTTCATCATCTGTGCTGTTGACAACCTGCAGTAAACTTTGACATGTATCCAGAGATTTTGACTAAATGTCTTTTACGTGTGGAAATACATGTTTTCCTCCAGATGGGCAAAAACTCTGCTTAGGTCAGATACCCCACACTACTATAAACTCATCATGATATGTTTATAATATGGCGTGTTGAAGTCAACATGGAGTCGTAAACTCCATGATTACTCAGCAAGAGGAAGTCATAAATGGCTGAATCTTTCACGAGGAGAAATTTCCCGACAAGTCTCATCTCCAAACTGGTTTTACTCGTAATGACGCGTTTCTCATCGCCATGTTTGCTGATGTTTTCAGGTGTTAATGACTCCTCCCCCTTTTTCCCTGCGCTCTTGTTTCTTGCGCTGTCATTGGCTGTAGCTCGTCGCTGTTCCCATTGCCAATCACAGCACACAAATGAGCTTTAAAGGACCATACCACCTATTCTGCATGTTTGAGCCTGATATATTCAATTTTCATACACGTGAGGTTCCTGACAATCATTTCCCAAAGGATAAAACCGTATTTCAGCTTTCCTGATATTTTGCAAAATCTCTTAATCTTTCAAAATCAAATATTCAAGCGATTTAAATCGATGTTTCGCCTGTTAAAAGTTTGGCAGCCTTATGAAGTCATGGTCGTTTAGGTGGAAAAAATTTTTTTAATTCACAGTTCCAGTAGTATGCTTTGGGAAATGATTGTCAGTAACGTAACGTGTATGAAAATTTAATATATAGGCTCAAACATGCAAAATAGCCGATATGGTCCTTTAAGGTGAATGAAGCTGTTGTTTTTAATGCTAGTTTTCACTGGATGTCAAATCTCTCCGCAATGATAAACTAATAGTAGTTTGTAGCCACAGCTAGTTAACACACACACACACACACACACACACACACACAGATTTTCTATGGCAATACTGAAAGCCTTTGCTAGACGCCTACATAAACCCAAAGATTTTTTTCTTACGCTTTCTAAACCGTGACTTAGAAAATTTTATGAAATTTTTTAAAAATTAGAAATTTTTTTAATTTTACAAACCGTGACAATTTATATTCACCATTAATAGTAAACTGGCTAATCCTAACATCCCGACTCTCAGGTGTGTGAGACACATCGACACATCTCTCAGATCGCATCATTGAACAGTTCACACACATAGCGATTGTCACTAACAGGTGCAAGTGACAATTTCTGTCTGATCTGGGGTTTTTTCAAAAGACTAACAGCAAAAAAAAAGACTTGCAATGCTGCATGCAAAGTGAAGATGCTAAAGGAGTTTATGCATCAAACATCACGTCACGAATTCAAACACGTAACTGACATCAGACGATCGCTTCTGGACAGTAACAAGACCAAAAGAATTTACACTGAGTCTATCTAAACCTTCTGTTTAACACGTTTAGCTTCTCCTTTTCCTCAGCTGCCAGCACCACTCTCATCTCCCATTTTTCTCCTCTAATGATTGGGTGGACCCCCACGGCGACACATCAGGGCAGGCCCACTAATGCAGACCTCACCCGAGCCTCTCCCATGAGACCGTCTGTCCTGAGGAGGAAATGGGGGTGATGGGGGCATTTAGCGAGGGAGGTGTGTGTGTGTGTGTGTGTGTGTGTGTGTGTGTGTGTGTGTGTTATGATGAGATGGGACAGGGTAAAAAAAAAAAAAATTTCTGGGTCAGGGACTCGGTGCTGTGTAGAGCTGGTCAGGGTGGGATGTGGGGAGGGCACGCACGCACGCATTAACACACACACACACACACACACACACACACACAGATTTTCTATGGCAATACTGAAAGCCTTTGCTAGACGCCTACATAAACCCAAAGATTTTTTTCTTACGCTTTCTAAACCGTGACTTAGAAAATTTTATGAAATTTTTTAAAAATTAGAAATTTTTTTAATTTTACAAACCGTGACAATTTATATTCACCATTAATAGTAAACTGGCTAATCCTAACATCCCGACTCTCAGGTGTGTGAGACACATCGACACATCTCTCAGATCGCATCATTGAACAGTTCACACACATAGCGATTGTCACTAACAGGTGCAAGTGACAATTTCTGTCTGATCTGGGGTTTTTTCAAAAGACTAACAGCAAAAAAAAAGACTTGCAATGCTGCATGCAAAGTGAAGATGCTAAAGGAGTTTATGCATCAAACATCACGTCACGAATTCAAACACGTAACTGACATCAGACGATCGCTTCTGGACAGTAACAAGACCAAAAGAATTTACACTGAGTCTATCTAAACCTTCTGTTTAACACGTTTAGCTTCTCCTTTTCCTCAGCTGCCAGCACCACTCTCATCTCCCATTTTTCTCCTCTAATGATTGGGTGGACCCCCACGGCGACACATCAGGGCAGGCCCACTAATGCAGACCTCACCCGAGCCTCTCCCATGAGACCGTCTGTCCTGAGGAGGAAATGGGGGTGATGGGGGCATTTAGCGAGGGAGGTGTGTGTGTGTGTGTGTGTGTGTGTGTGTGTGTGTGTGTTATGATGAGATGGGACAGGGTAAAAAAAAAAAAAATTTCTGGGTCAGGGACTCGGTGCTGTGTAGAGCTGGTCAGGGTGGGATGTGGGGAGGGCACGCACGCACGCATGCACACACACACACACACACACACACACACACCAGATGGGTCCCTCCACCCCCCCAACTACTTAACATGCCCCTGGGCACGTGCACACACACATGCACGCACCCCTTATCCCTTCACTGCAGCCCTCAGCATATACAGTAAGTGCAATCATGGATGAAAGAGATTATATTACTATAACCTAGATATTCTAACCCACATTCGCCCCCCTCCCCCCCTCTCTTGACCTACTGGGTTACGATGGAGGCGCTGCCCTCGGCAACACAATAACCCCAGCAGTGGACCACAGCGGCCACCCAGTCACCAGGACGACAAAGGCTGATGCAACAGCAGCTCAGATGACAAATTAATTATGAATGTGCATTAACCACAAGTCCTGCTTTCATCCCCCTCCCTCCTTTTCCTTTTGTTTCAATGATCACAGTGTTTATAATGAGATCATAACCCATCTCACCGTCTTATTCCTAATTCCTGTCACTCTCTGCTCTGCTGTTTATCTTTCTGAGGAGCAGATGCACAATAAAACATAAAAATAAAAAACATCGTTAAAGTAAAATACCTCTGTGACGGCACTATGAAGCGTCTTTATGAATGTTAATGTCTGCTTTGATTCCATGGCTCCGACCCTGGAGCCACGGTAAGAAGTGACACCTGAGCTCAGGTTTGGAATTCCAGGATGGATGGAGGAGGAGGAGGAGGCGATGAGCTCTGAGCTGCCTCTCTCTCCTCAGCTTTGGAGCATTAGCACCCCCTAGTGCATCTGTTGGTCCTAGCAGCTTCTCTATAAACATAAGCAGACATGATGCTCCTCCAAATTCTAATGATGGGACCCTGTATTCAGCCTTTTAGATAAATTATCTTTTCTCCAGGTTCCTCACAGAATGTCACGGACACATGGCTTGAATTCTGTTTGACCAAATGAGAGAGTATGTTACCCAAACGCATCAAACGTGGACACTTTTTGGAGTGAAATCAATACAATCTCATCAAACTCAAGACCTGGACAAGAAACGGACAACACCCGCTTCCCCACCTACGGCTCCTGTCGCACACCTAGCCACTCCAGGAGAAGAAATCCCTCTCTGAATTGCCTCTCCTGAGTTTTCTTTCATTTTTTTCCTGACATGATGAGATGTTTTTAGGGAGTTTTTCCCCTTGTTTCCTGGAGCTTGTGCTGGTTGGGAACTGTTGATGCGTGGGCCGTTTAAAGCCCTTTGAGACATTGTATGTGATGTTACGCTACAAATAAACCTGATTTGACTTGACAACAGCCACAACAGTTTCCATCTTTTTTTCTATCCATCTTTTCATTCGTTCCATTTCATCATCTTGTTACATTTATCAATAACCTCACTGAGAACAGTCATAATTTATACTCTCTAGTCTGTCTCCTACATGTCCAAACGTCTCTGATTAATACAGATACTGACGTCTTAAGTAGGAAAATTGGAGGCACACACACACACACATACACACACACACAGAATGTGTGCTATGCAGCCATGAGATGGCAGCAGATGCCCAGAATACACCGCTCCGTTCCTTCATGCTATCAAAGCCGCAGTATTAAGAGTTGAATGTCTCAGTTGAAGACATATTTTTACTGCAAGGCCTTTAATTGATCCCAAATAAATTACNCCCCCCCCATGGATTGTGTAGATTGTCATTTGTCTTGTGCACCATTGTCTGCATTGTTAGAACCTTGTAATTCTTTTATTATTTTTATTGTGTGTGAACTTCAATCAAATCATCATCATCAATCAAATCATCAATCAAATCTATTATTGCTTTTAAAAGCAAAAGAGAATTTATTAACGACATCACTTTGATGCTTCATAGATAGATAGATAGATAGATAGATAGATAGACAGATAGTAAATTCACACTGTAAAGATTGATGAAATCATGGCACATATAATTTATTTTAGAAATGAAACTTGGATTAACTAATTTGGTTTTTACTCTTCGCTCATCTCCCTGAGGTCATATGACCCAGGGGACCCATTAATGCATGTCATTCCTCTCTCTCTCTCTCTCCCTTCCGCCCCCCCCCCAAATGCTTCCTGTTTCTCTTGTAAATTTTGGTGCTAAATGGTTAAAAGTTGCTTTTATTTTAGGTGCTGGATATAAAAAAGAAAATGTGAAAAAATGGCAAATGCTAAATTTTTTAGTGGGTCAAGCAAAGATGTCTATTTATAAAAGCAGGAGGAACAGGATAGAAAATGTTTCTGGTCTGGAGGTTGTACCTTTATTCGTGGCTTTGATAAAGGCCAGAATAACAGTGGATTTCAGGTTTTACTCAGTGATGAATAATATTGAAGAATTTGAAGAACATTGGTGTTGGGAGGAATAATTTGCTCCTCTTTAAATAACAGCTTGGTTTTTAGTGCCTGCTTTGCGAGTTATTAATCATGATGTTTTCTAACTGTATAAACTGATTATTATCTTGTTTCAAAGATGACATGTGAATAGTAAATAAATGCTTTTTTAAAAATCAAAAATCTCTCTCTCTCACCCCCTCCCTATGCTTCCTGTTCTCTCTATCCTCTACTCTATCTGCAACACAGGCAAAAATCCACTCATCCATCCATCCATCCCCTATGCCCACCTACCCTGTGGAGGATGGTGGGGGGCTGGAGCCGATCCCAGTATCCAGACCAGTCTATTACAGGGATAACACACACACACACACACACACACATACACNGATCCCAGTATCCAGACCAGTCTATTACAGGGATAACACACACACACACACACACACACATACACACACACACTCACACCTATGCACAATTTGAAGCGACCTATGTGTGTTTGGACTGTGGGAGGAAACACGGACACACACGGGAAGAACATGAAACTCCACATAGAAAGGCTGCAGCCAAACCCAAACCAGGACCTTCATGCAGCCAGGCCGGTGTGCTAACCACTTAGCCGCTGCTACCCAAAATAAAAAAAAGAACTTTAAGATGAAAGATATCTTGTTAATTTAGATCCAAGGCATTTTAAATGTTATGGTGTCAGGCCGCTTTAATCAGATTGAGTACGACGCTGGCTCTGTATCAGAAAGGTCATTTTCAAAAGGAAATCAGCAATACAGCAAAAACTCTACAAGCAAGACGAGAAAACTTTTAAAGCAGAGGACACGCAAAGTTTCCCAAACAGTGTGGTCTCCTAATCATTTTCCTCATGTGCCCTTGAGCTACACGGAGCAGCTACACGGAGCAGCTACACGGAGCAGGCGTGGTGTGTGTGTGGCGTTAAAGCAGGTCGAGGAAATAATACACAACACCCAAATATCCAGCCTAACGAGCTTGGCAGTGACACAAAGTGTGATGGGACCTTGAAGATGAGGGTTTATGGGTCAGAAAGGCGGAGCAGAGGAGAGGACGTAGCTCAGCTGATACATCTGGCGAGGCTTTAGGCGTTCGGTGTTCAGTGTGCGGCGTTCGGCCGAGGAAAGGATCGTGTTCAGGCCGACGGGGGAGAGAGAGTCTTGGATCATTGTGAGGACTCTTGGTCGTGCTCCAACCAAGTCAATGAAGTTACAGAACTGTGTGTGTGTGTGTGTGTGTGTGTGTGTGTGTGTCTGTGTGTGAGAGACAGAAAGATCAACAGAGTGATTCTTTCCCAATAAGGGAAGAAAGATCAAACCTCCACCAGACAGACAGACTCCCGGATCTTTCTGACTCTGCCAAAAAGTTTATGTGCGAGTCAATAAAGACTCTCTGAATATTAATAAATCCACTGCTGTTAATGCAGACAGGTAAAATATAAAACGTCTGGTCCAGATACGAGAAAAGCTGCTGTCATCCAAGCAAAACAATTATTCATTTGATTAAAAGCTCCAGTTTATATTTTAATTCAGCTCAGAATGGAAAGGGTTAGGGAAGCTGCTGCTGCTAATGCTAACTCAAGTTTTCCTGTTCTGAGTAAATTCATGAAGCTAACCTAGCTAACTGTCTTGGGGCCAGGCCAGAATTGTCCTGATTTGTTATGTGGTAAATATCTGATTTATTACTGTCTACTGTTTCTTTATATGATATGATTTGGATTGTATTAGAAGCTACATGTGGCTACTTTGCTTTTTTTTCCTCAGATGAGCCTTTATAGCTTGTTGATTATTCTAAAGAATAAGCTTGGTCAAAGTTACTCACTACTCAAGTAATCTTTGTAATGCTTTCTTACTCTCATTAAAGTCATTATTTTGGTGACTACTCTTACTATTATCATAAAGTAACAATACTTTTACTTGAATACAGTTTCTGGCTACTCTACCACCTCTGGCTTTCATGCTACCACCTGGCTTCGTTTTGACGTCAGCCATGTTACATAAAGCCTCACGAGGTTTACAGAAGGAGTTTGGCTGAAGCATGTCTTTCGTGGTTATGCTTTTTTTCTGACAGCAGACAAATAAAGTGACACGCGTGTCAAAATTTCACTCAAACTCTAAATATAAGATAACAGAATGAGCTGGAACTGACCCAGAAACAACCCACAGTTTCCACAGCTCAACCGCAGTCGCCTCGCCTTGCTGCATGGCACTAAACACAAGCTTACTTTCATACATACACACACATTTGGAAATAAACACTCACGCACAAATGGCTGAACTAAACACTTAAGAATAAACGCCTGTGGAAATAAACACTCGCTCATACCACCATGCAAGAACCGACAAGTAAATCTCGGCTGCTCTGACACCTCTGAACGGCTGCAACACGTGTTCAAAATACACGTTAGCATTACTGCTAAAGCTAAACGCCAAAGAACAACCATAAACACCACGGAAAGCCAAAGGATAGCATGACATAGAATATAAAATCAGTTTACAGACCTAAAATGTGACAGAAATTGGTAATTTATCATAGTAAAAAAATAGTTAGGATTCATGTGTTAGCAAAGTTATGCATATTCATCCAGTCTGGAACTTGGAATTATACAGATTTCTACATTCTTATTTTAATTAAGGGGCTTATTTTAAAACTTTTGCATGCTTTAACATGCATACAAAACCACAATGATCCACTTTTACTGCAGCACTGCTGTGCACACTGAGTGAGGCTCTAAAAGCTCCCTGCCAAAAAGCCTGATCTATTTGGATTTGCCAGCTGTGACGTGAGCTGCTGAGTTAAAGACACTCACAGCCATGAGTGTTTAACCACGTGTTGCACGTTGATGTCATCACCTTACAGTAAAGGACTAATTAAAAATGAAACTTTCAGGACAAATCAGGATGTTTTGTTTTAATGGATGCATATTGGCATCAACCTAAAATTCTGCAACTTCAACAATGTTCAGTACATACTCCTATAATACATATATGTATTACTACTATAATACATATATGAAGGAGTGTGTCATCTTTAAGGCATCCAGCATTCCAGATTCCTAATCAAACTGAATCATTTTACAGGAAGAACATCTACAATTTACATGATCTTGCTCAAAACATCTGTATTTGCTCTCTGATTGTGTTGCAGGTTGTTTTTCTGAGGGCGCCTCTGAAATGCTTGACATCAGAAACTCATTAAACACACAGAGGAAGAGCTTTGAAAATAGCCAAGCAACGCAAAAGGAACTTCATAAATATTTATTATGATTAACATGCAAGATTCAAGTCTCAAATTGATTTTTTTTTTATGGCATTATGACATAAACTGGAACCAATCTGACAGCTCTGGAAAATAGCCCGCAAACTACTAGTGATTTTGTAGTTAAAGGGGCTAAATCATGTAGAAGGCTGGTTTGCTCCTTGAAAACTCTGGTCTCTTTATTAGCGTGTCAGTTGATTAGGCTGTTATCTGAGAAGCGGCTGGTACAGAGGTCAGGACGGCCCTGACTGAAGGCCTGTTTTCTGTTGGGCTGAAAGAGGAGGATGTCTCCGACTCAAGGCTGGCTCTGACCTCAGGGGAAGCTGCAGCGAGGAATTCATACAAGGAGGAGGAAAGGGGACATGACAAGAGTGTCCGTGATGAATCATCCATGAGAATACTGAAGGCTGCTGCCTGCCTGTCTGGCCTGAAACAGACAGTCTGCAGCTTCTTATTAGCCTGAAAGAGTTCTGATCAGAGCAGACTGAACACGTCATACCTGGCATGACCAGACGCCATGCTAACGTCATATCTCCGTGGATGATCACTGCCTGAACAGCCTTCAAGCTTCATCTCCAACAAGGTCAGAGCTGGGGGAGTCACCATGTCCAACTATTCATGGAAGCAACAGATTCCTGACAGGAATCTTTCCAACTCTGTCTCCTGCATTTACTTTCAACGCTGCAAGTTGATTTCTTTGAATAAATCAACAAACATAAAGAAGGCAGAGAACAACCAGAAAGAAAAGAAAGTCCTCTGTCTTCATTAATTATCTGGACGGTCAGCTGTCAGTCAGAAGGCGTGGCTCTGCAGGAGGTTCAGAGGTCAGCATGACAACAGGGATCTGGGCTGAGTGGCCACTGCTCATCATGGGAACAGAAATCTAAAGAGCCAAAAGTCCTGATCGTTGCACAGATTGACCTTCCAGAGAAAGAGCAGATAATTTCACCCTCTCTGCTTGGAAGCCACATTACAGATCTGTTACTGGAGTTCTAACTCAGAAAAAGGAAATCGTTGGAGTGAACAAGAGGAACAGCAGATCTGTCTCTGGCAAAAGAAGGAAATTGGTATCTGCTCGTTTCATGGCTACAAAAGATGTCCTCTCCACCGGCATGCGCTCTTAATCGTGCGTTGCCTTGAAAAAGCCGAACTACCTGCTCCCTGCTGAATAGTGCTGCTTGAAGAAATGATGGTGAGCAGATAATAGAGCCTGGCACGAGGAGACTCATGCAGCTCAGAGCAGAATGTGCTATTCATGAGCTTTCAACAGTCGCAACGAGCAAAATGTCCCATCTAACAATCAAACTGTGACAAAAGTCCAGCAGGTAGTCAAATGCAGCGCAGGTTATGAAATACATCTTGAAATGAGGAAGGAACAGCAGGGTAAAATTAGCATTAGCAGTAAGACATCAAGACTAAAGGCTTGGAAGGGAACAGAAACCCTCTTTCCACCGGTTTGACCAAATGCGTTCCGACTTTCTGACTCTATCACTCGCCCAGGCATGCCCGTTTTGATTGGTCAGGTATGGTGAGATGTGAATGTGAGGTGGGTTTTCATTTCCCTCCCCTCTCTGTTTTTTACCCTGTTCATGCTCTGCAGGGAGAGCAGAAAGTGAAACTGCCACAGAAGACGTAAAATTCCTGTTAATAATAGTGAAAGCATTGGATTCAAGTTTTTCGTTCTGAAACGTTTCAGAATGAAAATCTTGAATCCAGCTGACCTGACTGAGTTTTCATACAACATATCTACCGCCTGGATGACTGAGAATCTTCATCAAAACAGCGAAAGCGTGTTTCATTTTTCTGTTCATATGATTAATTGTGTTGAGATTACAAAGATAAAGACACACACACACACACACACACAGCGGCAGCGGCTTTTCATCCCACCTCTCATTGTGGGCATTCTGAAAAGATATAAACATGGTTAAGGTCTCAGACCAAATCGGACACCACGGCCTTTAGAGCATAGAACCAAAGAACCAAAGCAGAACAGAGAAATGATGCTTCCTGTGGTTCCGTGAGGCCACAGAATTCCTAAAGGATAAAAGTCCTGTTATATAGTGCTGGTGGGATCAGGGTGAAAAGGGAAAAACGATCCACAGGCGTGGATGTAAGTCAGACGGAAGCAGTATTTCCTGTTTGTTTATCTCTTTGTGGACATCTAAACACACACACACACACACACACACACACACAGTTGGCAGGGAAAGAAATGGTTCATTTTTGGTTCAAGCTTTAAAAACTAGCCTTGGCTAAAAATGCTACGATGTGCAGCATTAGTTTGTTCTATGGATGACCTGTATCTCTGCATCAGTCCCTATCCAAATAAACATTTAAATATAAAATTATAGGAAAATTCTACTTCTATTTCATCATGTGCTACCATACTTACTTGCATAAACATCTGAGACATGCATCCTATGATTACTGTGTGTAGATAGATGTGCTTATACACAGCTTCAGGTATACAAACAATAAATAATTAATCCATCATATATATGTGTTTTGCAGGGCCAAGAATTTCCTGACCAAAAAAAAAACAAAAAAACAGCAGTATTTTTAGGTCGAAGCTGCATATAACGCTTCAGGCCTGCAGCGTATGGAGATTATATCAGAAATAAATCTTTGTTCCTACAAGCACAGCGATACTCCACCACTCCTTCAATAATTATTAATCTAGAAGATTATGACATATCATAGCTCAGTGATTTAGCCTTAGATATTATAATAAACAGCCTGGAAAGTCAAGTCATAAAAAGTTAAATGTAGTCTTACTCTGATAGAGCCAAAATAAACTTCAAAGTGAAACAGGAAAAACAGCCTGACTGAAGGCACAACACTTGACAGAAGCAATAAAGGCTTTTTTTATGGTTCATATTCATTTCACACTTAAAGAGCATCTATCCATTACTCATTTCATAATGAATAAGAAAAGCAGTTGTGGCGGTGGTGCAGTGCTGCATTTATCACGACACCCTAATTACACCTAATCCAACAATAACACACACAAAGAACACATGAAATCAAAACTACAGCCCTTATTATGTCAGGAAATACCAAGTAAATATTCCATAAAATCAGCATGCAACAGGTGAATATAATCACGGCCCTCCGTTTCATCAAAGCACATAACTCACATAATTAACAAACCTTCCTCTGCATTATTAAATACCCACTCAGACACACAGACGCTTTTCTTCATGCCATTGACTGAGTACGTATAGAAAATCTAATTGCCGTTCAGCCCAGTGAGATGCTGCTGCTGCTGCAAACAAATTCAACCTCAATACGCATGAAACCTCCTGCTGGCTGTACTTCAATGGCTGTGTGTGTGTGTGTGTGTGTGTGTGTGTGTGTGTGTGTTTTAATTAGGCCTGCCTAAAGAGACGGTGCTTCAGATATGAACGTGTCTGAGCTGATAAACAATCTAACACACTACCCAACAATATGGCAGAATGCAGCATAAATTCACTCCTTCTTTCCACAAACAACACAATGGCTAAAGGCCCCATTTACACCGTGCTTTAAAATTATGGCTGTGAATTGATTAAAAAAATTAAAGTAATTAATCACACAGTTTTCTGTGATTAATCACGATTAATTGTGATTAATCGTGATTAAACACAATAAAAAGCTGCAAAGATGCCCCTATTTGCTCTTTGCAGCTTTTTATTCACAGGGCAGAAATGCAAATTTTTATTTGGATGTTTTAACAGGTGCCCTTAAATAAATTTTTAAAAAAAATGCATGTCATGTTGCACCATTGCAGATGTTTCGCTGTTATACATGTAGAAAGCCACAAATGGAGAAATGCAGCATTACCAAATGTGGCTTTCTACATTTGGAAATGCTGCATTACCAAAAAAAAAAAAAAAANAAAAAAAAAAAAAAAAACCAAGGATGCATTAATACTGATAATTTTTTTAGCGTGTTAATGTCCAAATTAATTGCAAAAATTAACACGATCATTTTCCTAATCCTAATTTCTGGGCCATGTGTGAGCCATGTGTTTTAGCACATGGCACAGCTTTCCTGAAGTTCAGCATTAATTTGGAAAATGTGTATTATGTTAAGCCATGTGTCTTCTGTTTCAAAGTTCAATCAAGGTCATTTTCATTCTTATTGGAATGTTATGAAAATTGGTTACGCAAATTACATCAGCATATTTTCANGGGGGGCAGAAACTTGTAAATTTGTAATCACTTAATCACCAAACTAATGTAGAATCAATGCAAAGGAAGTATATTTTAGGTAGGAAGGAAAATCATCTTATTCTGAAAATATGACTGTTGAAAGGGAAGTTCATCTTATTCTGAAAAGACTGAAGCCTTTTGTGTCAGGTTGTTAGCTTGACTGTGCAGCCATGACAGCAGCAACGCAGTAAAGCTAAAGTGAGGCTAAAATGCTGTGAAGTTCTTTTGTTTTTGATGAATAACATCTCAGTTAAAATGACACACTGCTGAGCAACTGAGTTTGTCTAGTTTCAACAAGAGCCATCGCTAACTTTTTAAAGTAAAATATTCCATCTAAAAGTCTTATCTTTTTCCTTCTCCATAATTAGTGTGAGCATATAACATTAGCCACAGGAAGTGGGGGGGGGNATCTTTTTCCTTCTCCATAATTAGTGTGAGCATATAACATTAGCCACAGGAAGTGGGGGGGGGAACGAAAACATTAGCATTGCCTCAGGAAGTGAAAACACGGATGCGTTAATAGTGATATTTTTTTTTTGCGTTAAAGTCCACATTAATCACAAAAATTAACGCAATAATTTTCCCAGCCCTAATTAAAATAAAATCTGTATCCATGTGTGTTATTGAGATCACAACAACTCTTGTAATAGTAATAAGAATGCAGATATAATCAGAATATAGATATAATCAGAACAGGATTTCAGTCACCATGTGCAAATACAATCTGTCGAAACATCAACCTGCCTTGTCTTCCTTTACTATTGTTAATAAAGTTATTTTGAATAAGGCCTGGTGCGTGCATACTGTACTTCCTCACTTCCTCTGCCATTCATTCATCAATTATTAATATCAAGTTATTTGTTTTTTAACATCGCTTTCTCCTGTATACTTCCCCTTCCTCCACGCCTCTTCACTTGGAAAATCGTCAATGACAGGCACATTTACGTCCCTGGCCTGATTCTTCAAAATTTCAAGTGGTGCAAGACGATGCAAGCAACCCTCAAATGTCCACGTCCAGCCGTTTCGGCCAGTCCTGGAGGCCGTCACATTTTCTTTGCAACGTCTGTCATATCTGTGTTCAGCATAAACCAGCCGTAAGGAGTTACAACTTGCCGTAAATGATACCTGGGATGCGTACAGCAGCAGCAGGAAGGAGGAATAACAGCATAACAAGCCTCCAGTCACGACTCAGACAGAATCCACACAATGAGAATACTTTTTAATAAAAGGTGTGAATGCAAGGGCTAACGTTAGATGTAATTATCGATAACATATGCAGACAGAGATCGCATTTTAACGTAACATGTAAATGAGACCAAAGATGGTGCATGTGTGAGCAAATCAAAGATGCATAGGAAGACAGGTTGGTGAAATTGAGTGCTTACCTGAAATGATGTATTTGTGAGCTTCAGTAGGCAAAGAGGGAGGAAAGGAAGGAAAAATAGAGTTAACAGAGGTTTAAGCGCAAAAAAACGGCACATAAGACACAATAAGCTATGAGCTCGGATGGATGAGTCTGGAATGGATGACTGACAGGGAGAGAAGGAAGGACAGATGAAGAGGACGAGGGGGAGGAGAGGTGATTAGCTGTGATGGACAACAACTAGAGTCTTTTCTCCAGGTAATAATCAGCATCATGACCAGAAATATGCCTGTCCAGCGCTGGAAATGTGAATGCAGTTTCAACACACAAACATTTCAATCCTGCATCGCAAACAGCTCTGAGGTAACAAAACGCTCATCAGGTCAGAAATGATGACATTCTCTGAAATATGCAACATTTGGATTATGTGGATGATGTATGGCCTGATATATGATATGATATACAGCCAGCGCATACACACAGATACACATATATATACCTGTCTGTCTCGTGTCAGGCAGCTGATGCAGATTAATGGTGACATGGCGTGTGAGAAGCTCATCTATAAAAGATGGATGGAGCTACATATCAGGGTCACAGAGAAACCGCACGGCGCGCTGCGTTGATTATTAACCAGGCATGTATATGAAGACATTCTGTCCTTATATTGACCAGATCATTCTGCTGTCCTTCTTCAAATAACCTGAAAGCATGTACAGTACATGTCCTAAAACTGCAGGTAAAAGGAAATAAAGCTAAAAATGTCAGCCCACCTCATCTTCCCTCACCACTGTTAATAAAGTTATTTTGAATCAGGAGTTGCAGCCTGATAGCTGCACCTGGAAAGCAGACAGCGGACGACGACACAAAAAGCTTGTCTGTGGAGCAAACAGGGAGGTTTTAATAACCTGCCAGAAAGAAGAGAAGAAGAAGTCCGAATATCTCCATCTTTCTCTCCTTCCCTTTGCCTGTTTCTTTCCTTCCTTCTCTTCTTCAAACGACCCTGAAAGCGTGAAAATGCTCAAAACTGGAGGTACAATGATTTCATCCAACAGCAAAACCAAACTCTTCTTCACAATGAGTCATTTCACTTTGGATTTTACTGCTAATAGTTTTGAATTTATTCTACCAAACAGACATTCGTGTATGTTTGCATGAACTCACAATCACCCCGTTCTGATTCACCAAATGCTGCGATTTTGATGCTCACGCTGCGATACGGCTACGACTAAAGCCCGGTAAACACTGTGCGATTTTGGGCTGTCCTAGATGAAAGATGACCCACGTGACGTTATCGTGGTGATATCTTTGGTCGTGGCTCCAAAACGGCGGTCCTACGTCGCACCGTGAGAGAGGTACAAAGACAGCCGTTACAACAGTCTTGTGACCAAAGACAGCCTGCGATGAAGGTCTGACAGTGTCAGAAATTTAGGACGCTGCTACGACCTGTCTGCTGACCAACCAATAGGAACGCAGCGTGAAATGAGCCACTTATGAATAAAGTTTGGAGGAAAAAACAACAACCCAAACTGAAGAGATGGAGGCAAAACATGTGAAACGGAATTTGTGGGACTGTAACAAAGAAGAGTTGTGGCATAAAAAGCGTGTTTATACGATGTCTCCTCCAGCTGTTAGCGTGTCCATTACCGTGTCCACAGCACAGAGAGAAATAACGGAGGAATCTCAGGTTCCGGCTGAGTAACGAGCCGGTCCACACTCTCCTCCTCCTCCTCCTCTACTTTGGAGTTTTTTCAATACACAGAAGACAAAGTTAGTTTCTTGTTTAGCTTCATTATTTTCCACAACAGCGACGCAGATGGACTATTTTCTTTCAACATGCATCATAGAGTCAACATACAGTCTACACGCATAAAACTGAACGTCTTACCCAAGTTTATTAGACTCATGTTGCACAGTGTGGCTAGCAACTTATAAGATGTGTGTGATCTTGCAGTGTGTAGCAGCCTTAAGACATGCCGGCACACACACACACATTCCCTGTCTTTGCCATGAATTTTCTGAAATTTGATTAGTTTGTGAGAATTCTCAAACTGCAAGAGTCAAAAAAACATTCTGACGTGTCAAAAATCCATCCCATCGTCTGATCCTTCAGTCGTACGTCGTTTGAGCAACTATCGAGGGTTGCGCACCTCTTCAAACTGCACCATCTAACAACCAATCAGGATGAAGTTGAGCCAGACGGAGAATTAGACGACACCTAAAGTGGGAATAAAATCAGGTCTAGCTGTAAGAAAGTAAGAAAACTCCCACGTTTAGCAGAATAGATTTGGGAGGTTTTTGTAATCAGTATTTAGTATTTTTTTAATAGCTTGCCACATTCTGATGCAGCATCACAGCCTGAGGGGGGCGGGGGATTTCATTACAGAATGTGGTGGGAGGGAAGAAAGGATCTAANAGAAATCCAAACATCCAGGCATAAGCTCCCTTCCTTTACTATTATTCAGCCGCCGCAGCAGTCGACTCCTAAAATCCTGCAGTCGTTTTAACACAATGACCTCGCACCCTGACAAAACAGGTGTTTAGTCAGGTTTTTGTCCCGGGGCGGGTATTAGCCCACACCCTCCTGTATCTCCCTCATCCTGCTTCGCCACTCTCGTCCTGATCCTCGTTATTCCACACTGGGGGCTTTGATGGAGCAAATGGCCTATTATCCAAAAATGGAGCTTAAGACAACTTAAAGCTGGGGAGGAGTGGCTATTTATTTGGTCTGAAAGAGAGAGAGAGAGAGAGAGAGAGAGAGAGAGTGTCTGGCTGTTCCCATATCACTTAGGCTAATGTGATTAGCGCTGAGAGAGAGAGGGACTTCATTTAGCTCAAAGTGTGTTGGTTCTAAATGATTCATGTCAGGGAGAGTCCGGGGGGAAGAAGGAGGGACGCGGCCAGTAACAGGACTTCCTCTGACACACACACACACACACACACACACACACACGAACAAAAAGGAATGGGGGCCACATACACACACACACACACTCTGTAGCACATTTTCGCATCACAAAA
The DNA here is from genome assembly GCA_014773175.1 of Lucifuga dentata. NCBI lineage: Eukaryota > Metazoa > Chordata > Actinopteri > Ophidiiformes > Bythitidae > Lucifuga > Lucifuga dentata. The sequence continues at coordinate 13,828 of VXCM01007682.1, read as the reverse complement.
CCTTTTTCAGGAGCTCAGAAATTTTCCTTTGTCTTCACACCAAGGAATAAAGTCTCATTTAGATTTCAAAACGTTATTTCTTGAAGAATTTCTTAGCTTTTACTCCAGCGTAGTGACTCATTTTTGATTTGTCAGTTGCCTGGAATGAATGTCTGTGATTGGTCAAACCCAGAATTGCCCATCAGATGTTTTTTACCTGCAGTTTTTCCTGTTTCATTACATTCATTTATTTATTTTTGTATTAGCAAGACAAAAAGATCTCGCTACATTTATCAGAACCCAGAATTAATTAGCGGAAAGCAGTGCAGACAATAAAAATTTAAAATTAAAAGTTAAAAAAAAGGAAAACAGTGGCAGCAGTCCTGACAGACGCTGCAGGAAGCAGAGCGACATCATGATGTTCTGAGATGGTGAACAGCAAACCACGCCGCCACCGCCATGAACGACTTCCGATATTAACTTATTGGAGACATTAGATAACAGACCTGGATTATTAGATTATTTTCAGTTGCAAATACATTTATTTGGATAAATAAACATTATAATAAGAAAGGATAAAACAAGAAAGGAATAAGCAATAAGGAAAAAAGAAAAAAGAAAAAAAAGGAAAAAAGCCACCTCATACTCTGATTACACAAAGCATCATGTAAATTCAGCAAACTGCAGAATCTTATTAATTCCATCCATTTTCATCATCTTATTTGGAGAGCAGACAAATAAATGGAGTACTTGAGTTCTAATGTAAACACGCTGAGCCTGAAGGCACCACGTAGTTCTTACTCTGCATAGTTACAGGAAATTAGTTCATAATTTAGTTCCAAACTTTTAGTTAGAAAGTTCCTCAAAGTAGATGAGTCAGAAAGCATGTTACACACAGGAACGTGAATGAAATGAGCCAAGATTTTATTTATAGTTTGTCTTTTGTTCAGGGTGTGAAAACCTGAGTGGTGTTTAAAATTTAATGTGTGTGTGTGTGTGTGTGTGTGTGTGTTAGTGCCTCAAAAATGGCAGATGGACCCATTAGACTCAATGAATAGCTTTTTACATGTAGCCACCCACACACACACACACACTGCAGGCACAGTATGTCAGTGGCTTTAAATTACGTTCTCAGATGGGCAAAAGGTTTGTGTTCACATCTGGTCCATTTAAAGGACCATACCACTCATTTTGCATGTTTGAGCCTAATATATTCAGTTTTCATACATGTTACGTTACTGACAATCATTTCCCAAAGGATAAAACCGTATTTCAGCTTTCCTGATATTTTGCTAAATCTCTTAATCTTTCAAAATCAAATATTCAAGTGATACACCCACCTTAAAAATCCATGTTTCTCCTGCTAATAGTTACACAGCCTTATGAAGTCACGGTCCTTTAAATTTTTCCATAAACGCAGGTCTTCTTTTGGGACTATATTCCCCGGTGGAGGCATACATTCACTCCACGCTTTTTATTGAGCTTAAACACTAAAATTACATAACTTCTAAAAAAACCTGAATACACGTCTTGTTGGTGATGATGGATTACCTATCCCAAGAACGTTTACAGTATCAACAAGTTGATTTTAATAGCAGAATGAACTGAAACCAATGGAGGTCTGGAAGGTAGGAAAAACATTTTTAATTCACCGTTCCAGTAGTCTGCTTTGGAAAATGACTGTCAGTCATGTTACATGTATGAAAACCTAACATATTAGGCTCAAACATGCAAAATGGGTGATATGGTCCTTTAAAAAGTGGATAAAGGCAAAGCGGAACGGATATAAAATAACAAAAACTGGTGTAAACAGCGATGTAACGGATATAATATCAGAGAGCCAGACGTGTGTTCAGCAGGATAAGAGGAAGGAGGAAAGATAAAGAAGGAACCAGAACCTAAAAAAGCAAACAAATCCAGCCTTAAACCCTGACATACATCACACTGTACGCCTTTTCTGTTCGTACGGCGATCACGTGGGACGATTCCACTCAAACTGGAAGTGTTTGTGAGAGAGGAGGGGTTTTTGTTGAATCCAAAACGAGACTCCCCCCTTCCAAAAAACAGTTTCCCCCCTTTGTGAGGACTTTCCACTAAAAAAGGAAGGATTTTACAGACAGGAAGAAAAATGTGTAAACCCCCCCTCCCGTCGCTCTGTTGTACGCTTTCAGTCAGCTCCTTCAGCTTCATGTTGGTGGAGGTTTTAAGGGGGAAACAGCAGGAAGTCAGTCCGTTATAAACACAAAGAACCACATCTGGATAAACAAAAAACAATCTTCCCATCAGACACTGACACACGTATCACCTTCCAGCTGTTTTCAAGTACCGGCGTTTCTTTTTTTTTTTTTTTTTTTTTCCTGATCGCAAAGTGTGAATCGGGAAATCGGATTTTAGAGATAATTCAGATCTTTCAGTTCATTGTGATGCGTTCACAGACCTCGGAAGTCGAATTTTTCCCAGTTGGAAGTTCAAACTTCCAACCTCAAACCGTTCCAGCCAAATGTAATCAAAACAAAAAAGCAGCTGAACACCAATAAATACTGTAAAATTAATTAAACATCGTAATAAATGCTAACTANCAAAAAAGCAGCTGAACACCAATAAATACTGTAAAATTAATTAAACATCGTAATAAATGCTAACTAATGTAAAGTTAGACTACAGGACTGTCTGGTTGTTTTACCATGATATTAAACTTTGTGCAGAGAAGTAATATTACGAAATTAGTTACACTTACATATCAATAGGTGCTTTTCCATCCAACTATGTTTATGCGAATAATGAATATGTGCATCAGAGAGCCTGGATGAAAACACCGTTAATTCACATTAAGTCCAAAATNCGAATAATGAATATGTGCATCAGAGAGCCTGGATGAAAACACCGTTAATTCACATTAAGTCCAAAATGCGCATTAAAAATGTATGCGCTTAACAGAGGCGGATCAACTGATGATTCGCATAAGACGAAATGTGGATAAAGTGGATGAAAACAGTTTATTCGCATTAAGATGAGGACGCGACGTGCGCTGCCAGGTGAGCACGCATGCGCGCGCGCGCACACACACACCTCAGAAGAGCAGGTAGTCGTTAGCAAGCACCTGCAGAATGATGGATCCATTATTCGTTATATCCGAAAAACGTATAAATTTTTCACAAATAACTTGACTCGCTAAACGATTGTTTTTCTCACACTGAAAGTTTCACCACCGCACGGTACTCGGTACACTTAACGAGTTTATAGAGCGCCAACATGCTATCGTTAGCATAAGTATTCTTCCACACCAAGGTTTCATTTAAACTCTGCATGCTGTGTTTGCTGTGTAAATATTAGTTTATGTAGGATGAAATCACCTCTGAGATAATTCATAACGTAGCTGATGGAAACGAGCATCAATTCGCATTTCCTTTAATCAAATAACCAGAAATGCGCATTAAAAACGCAAATAATTTGGATGGAAATGCAACAAATGGTTAGGTAGTTACCATGGTGATATATTCTGACCTTTTTATTTCAATTTCACGCAAGAAAAAATACTTTATTCGCCTTTTAGCTGATCATTTCCATTCACAAAGCTCACTTCCACGATGCTGCCATGTTGATGACGTCATACTCGGTAAGTCGAGGTAGATCATTTTGGTCCAAGTTTCCCAGCTGGAGCGCCGACTTCAAGTGCCGCTCCAATGCATTTTTCCAAGTAGGAAGTCGGAAAAATCTGTGTTCTGAGGTCTGTGAACGCAGCATATGGTGGAGGGACTTTTAAAAAAAACTTAAAAACTGCCTTTTCAGACCGGTTCACAAAGGATGCATGAACCTTCAGAAAGCGTGAGTCTGGACTGGGAGCCTTTAGGTCGGCCTCAGACGGGTCAGGAGCTGGGAATGGGGGGATTTCTAAGGGAAGTGGACCATCCACTGCATTTTCTCACAGGCAGGACGCTGTGGGTTCTAAAAAGTCCTATCAGTTTCCAGCTGTGAGGCGTATACAGGCCTTTCACCATCCCTCCTTTTCTCCACCACTTGAATAAATAAAGCTGAGAAACAGGCCGGAGGGGAGGAGAAGAAAAAGGAGGAACGGAATCCCTTGGTTCTTGTTTACCTCATACAACACATCCTTCATGTCACCCAGTTTTCTCTCTCTCTCTCTCTCTTTGCAGACTTTGCCAAACAATTGCTCACCAGAAGAAAAATCAAACTCACGTCACTTATCTTCATGTGAGGATTTGCTTCAGCTGCTGGGATTTGAGGTTTGGCTGCTCCTGCCGGCACCATTTGCTGTTTTTTTTTTACATGCTGTGGTGGTGGAGTGGAAGAGAGAGAGAGAGAGAGATCTGAAGACTAGTTAAAGGAGCATACCAGTGATTTTGCATGTTTAAGCCCAATAAATACACATTACATTACTGACAACCATTTTCTAAAATATAAAACCAGATTTTAGTTTTCCTGTTACTTTGCCAAATCCTGTAATCTTCCAAAATCAAAAGTTCAGGTGATACACTCACCTTAAAATTCAGTGTTTCACCTGCTAAGATCTTCATTTCTTTGTAAAAGCCATCTCTCCTGGGACTATATTCCACGGCGGAGACATACATTTTCTTCTGTGCAGCTCCATGTTCGACCAGTTAAGTCAAGTAACTCTGACAAAAATAATAACGTGATGTTGATTTTTAAAGAGTACTGGAATAAATTAAAACCAATGGCTGCCTGGAAGGTAGGAAAAACAAATCTAAAATGTACTGCTCCAGAATAATGTTTTAGAAAATGGTTGGTAGTAACATAACGTGTATGCAGCCTGTATTTATTGGGCTAACCATGAAAAATCACCGATATGCTCCTTTAAAGGAACATATTGAAACCTCAGCGTCCACTTAAATTCTGTAATGAGTCATTAATATGTGCCATGTGATGACATATAAGAGGAAACAGAAATACAAAAAGGATTATTCTAAGCAGAATCTTTTCACAATAAAGTGATTTCACACCACTTCTTTAATTCCGCGTGAAGGAACAGATTAAACGTGTTACGTTAAACATGTTTAATGTTTGCGTAAGTTTGGTATTTTTGAAGTCGTCTTGATGTAAAACTCACTGATGTACGAGGGAAGAAATATTGTACTGACAGTACTGACCGTGAAGAGTTACGTCTCTGCCATGACAACACAGAAATTAGCGCTCGACTACTTTTTATTTTTAGTTAGCCTACCTGAGTAGTTAATATGACGGCGTATTAGAGCCAGGTGAAGAAAAAAAAAACCAGGGGGATTATTTCGAGTTTTTAAACACACAAATTTGCCAGTTTAAAAACTTTTTAAAAGTCTGTTTGCTGTCCGTATGACGTATATTTTAAAAGTCCGTATGTTTATGATAATTCAACGATGTGTATGCGTATGATAATTAGATGATTTTCACTAAAAGCACAATTTTCTTTATTGCTAAATCCAATGGAAAGGTATAATTTAATAAGGTCATGTACTGCAGACGTAATCACAACATCATTTGCCAGTTCTAAAAGTCAGTATGCTTATGATAATTAGATGATTTTGCACTAAAAGCACAAGTATTTCCTTATTGTTAAATCCGATGTTAAAGTATAATTTAATAAGGTAATGTGCAGCACAGTCACAATGTGAGGTTGTTAATTCCAATTTCCTATTTCTCCTTATTTTTCTGAGTTTTAAAAACTCCAAATTTCATAAGGTATAATTTAATAAGGTNTCCTATTTCTCCTTATTTTTCTGAGTTTTAAAAACTCCAAATTTCATAAGGTATAATTTAATAAGGTCATTACTGCAGGAATAATAAATAAGGTGATCCCCCCCCTTATTATTTTTTTGAGTTTAAAAGTGGCAAATTTGCTCGTTTAAAAACACGCAAATTTGTGAGTTTTTAAACTAACAAATCTGTGAGTTTAAAAACTAAATAATGCCCCTCGTTTTTTTTTTTTCTTCTTCATATGGCCCTAATACGCCGTCGTAAGTTAAAAACCTACACACAACCACCACAAAACGTCAGTGAACGCAGCGCTGAGTAACACAAAGCCAGAATTTTGAACTAAAGTTTAGAAATGCTTGTTGATTCAGTAATTCAGGCTGCTAAAAGCTCAAATAGCTCTAAAGAGGGAAACGTCACGGTCGATACGGAGAGGAAGGAGGATGGAAAACTCTTCTGTTGTACATATAGAGTTAAAAAAAAAATCTGAAACTATCCTAAATTTTATTTCGCAATCAACCAACATTCTAAACGTACGAACGTTTTGACATTCCGGACAAATGACTGAAAACGTTATCGCCGTTTGACTCCCCATGCCTCTGAGAGTTTTGTCTTTTCCACAACTCATCATGGAGATAACAGTTCAGCTCCTGTTAGGGAGGGAAAGCTATTTTGACAAGGCGTCCGTGGTCTCTTCCCCCCACTCCCACTCCCACTCTGACAACAGATGTCAGGGCGATCGACGGCGTTGCTGCAGCCTGTTCTCTCCACATTAAGAAACCAGAATCTGAGGTCCGTTTACACCCTAACACCCACGTACGTTTTTCCTCAAACCTCCCCACACGTCCAATCTGCAGGTGTGTGTGGAGCATCACACACCTTTAGAAAAAGCACTTGTCAAACGCTAAAGGTAAGGGTATATGATGCATTCGAGTTAAACTCAGGACTGGGAATTTCTGACTTTCGACTCAGAAACGTTAAAAAAAAAAAAAAAAANAAAAAAAAAAAAAAAAACCCTCAACTCAGAATTCCTACCCGGTTAACAGGAAGCAGTTATAAGCCACAGTCAAATCAATGGGCTTCATGCAAGAACCGCTCGTACGAACAGATTCGTTCTTTAGTGGCGTGTACGAGTGATTTAGGAGAACTTACCGTATTCACCAATTTTCTCGTATTTTGAATTTTCTCTTAGGTACGAACAGAATTTACAAGTTCAGACCTGGTGTATAGTCATGCATATTTAGTCTGCTGTTATCCAAACCTACGTTTTTCACTAACAGATTGTATTTCATTGCTTTGAAGCAATTTTGAGTTTGAAAATCCTATATAAATTAACCTTCATAATTATGTTCACATTTTCCTGTTTGACTGCAATTCGAATTATAATTCTAAATTTACTCATAGCATAATCATTAATTTAAATTGGGAATTGATGCTATTGTAGGCATATAACACCGCAATATTAATATGAAAATCTCAAATTGCACAACAACTTAAATTATGCACTAATTGAAGGTTAATTGGTCTCTGTGTATGAGGTTTAACAGGAAGTGGAATCAGGTGTGTCATGGCTGATGTAGATGCCTTAGCATGTCAGGCATTGGAAGAGAGCGTCTCTTTAGCGTGTTGATATGTTGGCAGAAACAGATGAATGGTTGTTTGTGTTTCAGATTACCGGGCTGTGCTTCTTCATATCGCCGCAACTCCACAGACAGACTCGCCGGTCACTGTTCCTGCAGCAGCATAGCCTTATATGGTACTATTGGGGTGTGTAATTATGCTAATTTACAATTCTCATGAACGCACAGGTGGCATTCATCATGTTTACAGGTGATTTATGCAGTTATCTGAAGTTAGGAGCGTTTGCTGAATCAGACGTGGAACACTCGTACGAGCCCACCGTACGAAAAGAAGTAAGAGAAAGTTCAAATAAGAATACGAAAATGTTCTTTTCATGAGGCCCATTATTTTATACATGTGCAGCTGCCTGACTGTACATATATGTGATCATTTAGTCTAAGAAATGACAGTCTGTCCCTTTCTTCACCAGATGAAGCTGCAATTAAGCGTGAAAGCACGAAACACAAGCGTGTACACAAGTCAAACCAACAAACTTGCGCCTAGCTTTTGGAAAGATGATGCTGTATTATTCTAGAAAGTGCCATCTCATCTTAAAAGTGTCAACGCGAAGCTTCCATCCATCCAGACTCATCCATCAAATGCATCAGAATCATGAGTCTGCTGCTAAATGCAGGCTTGGCGTGGACGAGACTTTATTAAATTCGACCAAGCCGTTAGCGGCGGCACAGTCAAAGTCAAAGAAGGCACGACGGAAGGAAAAGTACCGGAGCACCGATTCCACTCACGCCTGCCAGGCCACAGATGACATCACAGAGTCCTCTGCCTGACCCCCACTTTAAGTATATGATGTCCCTTCCTTTACTGCAGCTTCCATTTCAGCTAATTTCCACTTCTACAAGAAACAGCGCCCCCCCCTTTTAAGGAAATGGATTGATCCGTTAATGGCTACTAAAGCGCTGACGATTAGAGGAAATGGCTTATAATTCCTCCAATTAACAAACCCCTAAATTCATCAGCGGAGCAAGAAGTGCACAGAATTAGAGAACGAGGGGAAATGAGATCAGACGGAGGCCCATCAGCTGCCATATTTTCCACTTGGGATCTTCTATAATTATCAAAAAAAAAAAAAAAAANAAAAAAAAAAAAAAAAAAGACACATAAATACAGTGTGGATGAATTAGGAGACAAAACTTTGATCCAGTCCTGAGAGATGAGTGATCAGAAGCAATCGGGAACACAGATTGAAGTCATGAGCCAGCAGACAGAGGATGCGGCGAGGACACCTGCTGAGGATGGGAACGTCCTTGGCTGCTGGCGGGTACAAGCACTCAGCATATGAGGGTATTATAATTTGATTCATGTCTGCACACCGGCAGAGAAGACTGCAAGATCATGGTGCTGATAAATGAAGCAGCAGCCTGGTGTATTTAAAATGCAAATGTCCATTCAAGGTCCAGGCAGGACTCTCACTGAAGTAAAACGGATGTGACAGGCAACCGCAGCCGGAAAAATGACAGAAGACACGTCACTAGAGGGTGCCAGAGGGTTTTCATGAGGGCGGGTCATTAAAAAGGTAACATGCAGGTCACATGACTGAATTAGCGCCAAATCTGGATGTCATAAATAATCTGTGACGTCAAGAGATTCAGCGTTCTTCTCTGCTTCAAATGTGAAGAAAGGGTCCTTTAATCAACCGAAATACAAAGCTAAAGTCTTAAATATGAGTATTTTAAAGTGGGCATGTAATTAATCTGCTTCTCATCAAATAACCTATCAATTATCTTTTCTATTAACTAATTTCTTGTTTAGTGTATAAAAAATGTCAGAACATACATTAGTAATAACGTGTTTATCATCAAACCCTAAAGGAATTCAATTTACAGCCCTGAAACAGAAAATCTTCACATTTGAGAAGCTACAAGCAAATGTTTCACTTGATAAACCCTTTTAGCAGTTATCCAAACCACCAATTAATCAAACATGTGAATAAAATATGATATTCATATTATCTTGAGTGATGATGGTGACGGTTTGAGCCGTGAAAAATAGAAAAAGTAATCACTGTGGTGAAGTCAAGTCCATTTGTCTGAAGAATGTTCTCAAATTAAGCAATATTTCCTGTATATTATTGCGTAATCTGCCATTTATCTAATTTTTAAAACACGTAAAAGTGCATTTAAAGTTACATTTTCATCCTGACAGGAATCAGCAGCTCATGGTTATTCTTTATAATCCGTCATGGAGGAATCATTTCGATGCCACACTTCCTCACCTCCTGTCAGTCGCCAACCAGAGTTGTTCGCCACTACGCCAATGAAGACGGATTGACGTCACACAGACACCCTTCACATTTGCCGGCCATTTTGGCTGCAACTGTCGCATTTTCCGTGCACCGCCTGCATCCGCATTCAGGATAACCGGGCCTTCAGAAGTACAGCTTCTGAACTGTGATCGGCTTTAATAACAGGTATTGTTCTTTTTTTCAATGACTGCCTCTGTGAAGTCTAACCAACATGTCATTAATATCCATAAACGTCAGGGAGTCATTAGACATTCTCTCTCTCTGTGGAAAAGCAGAGTGGGCCGTAGAAAGCTGCTGTTTCTGTCTTGTGTGGGCTGAGATAAAGCAGCCAGTGAAAAGGTTGCCATCCATCTTCATCCGCCTGGCATGTGCTATTACTTCCGCCCTCAGTGCAGCCTGTGTCTTTTTCTGCTTTTCTTGTGTGTGTGGTGTGTGTGTGTGTGTGCACAGTGTGTGTGGGTGAGTGCATGTGTGTGTGTGTTTTGTAAGTGACATTGAGGTTAATGAAGTGCATCCACCTCTCTTCCTCCCTAAAATGAGAAAGACTTCATTAAGCAGTCTACTGACTCCTTACAATTCTCTCTTGGTTATACGTGCATGCATGCTTGCGCGCGCGCACACACACGCACGCACGCACACACACACACACACACACGCACAAAACCAGCTAAACCACACACGCGCACACCTGTAAGTCAATGCTGTAGATTGACAAAGATTCCTGTACACCAGGGTTTCCCAACTAGTTTTCCCCAAGGGCCAAATTATGTCAAGCATGCCACTAACCCCCTCANCCCCCCCAACCCGATCGTTTTCTCTCATCGAGTAATAACAACGGAAAACAAATTTCTAATTTTTACTTATTTTTAAACGTAACCCTTTACAACCGGAGCAGCCCGGCACCAGGCCCAGCACTTCTGTTGCAGTGTTTGCGGTGTTTTATAATCACCATTTCTTAATAAAATGGAGATATTTGACTATCTATGGGAAGCTTAGATTCTCCTGAACAAAATGAGCTCAAGCGTGACATTTTATGACCACGCAATCCCGAGATAAATGTAAGTAAAGTACAAGATAGCCTCCGAGCTAAAACCTAGCTTCGTCGCTTCTCGATGATGTAACTTCTGAGGGCAGTCTAAATTTTAAAATCCCTCTCTGTTATTGGATGTATACTAGCAGAGGATTTGATTGCAGGGTCAGTGGTCCTATCAGCTTTTACGTTGTGTATTGCAATGTTTTATAATCGCCATTTCTCATTAAAATGTAGATATACGAATATCTATGGAAAGCTTAGATTCTCCCGAACAAAATGAGCCCAAGCGTGACATTTTATGACCACGCAATCCCGAGATAAGTGCAACTAAAGTACAAGATTTTTTTTTTTTTTATAGAAGTCATCTGAGGGCCTGATAAATAGGACCCGCAGGCCACATGTGGTCCACGGGCCACCAGTTGGGGATCCCTGCTGTACAACATTCATCAACCCAATCCAATGTGATTATGATGTGAAATTTCCATGATTTGACACGACTAAGACAGATCTTGATGAGTGTCTGGTTTCTTATGAAGTTATAATATTGTTATTTCCCCTATATAGCATCATATTTCTAAAATGAGCTGATATTCTTATACGAATTGTACAAACTCAAGAATACACCTCTCTGAACTCCTTAATATTCCAGGAATTCCATGACCAGAGGGAACGCTTTGAACCTCCACTTATATATCAGCCTTAGGTCATTTCCTCTCTCGTCTCTCCTTTCTCCTCATCTCCTCTGTCCTTTACTTGCTTCTTTCTCCTCTCTTTCATCTCCACCTCCACACACCTCAGGTCACTGGGGAAGGGGTCATCTGAAGTGTCCTGGCTGACAGTGAGAGCTGATGAGAAGCGTTCCGGTGAGCGTTTTCCGGCCTGATCCACACGGCGCTGCATGCCAAAGCAGGAAGCTCGTCTTTGTGTTCATCTTTGGGAGCTTCTGTTTAACTAAGATTAACTAAATGCTGTTGCTTCCTTAAAACTGAGGTGCATCAGCTAGAAAAAAGACGTGACGGATCCTCATTTCTGTCATGTAGAGGATTCGATGGACCAATTAAAAAATGGGCTGCATGCGGCGCTCAGTGTCAGCATCACATAACCTTTCCATCGCTCTAATCTCTCCCCGTGCCGCTTTCAAGAGCACATCGTTTTGTGTGGTAGAATGTCACAGCGGCATTAACCGCACAGGTGGGACATCGCTGACTCGGCGCACTTTTCCCATAATCCTCTGCGCTTGAGATAATTCAGCCATTTCATCAAAGATAAAGGGCAAGAGAGGTTGTGGCGTTGATGGCGGACGAGAGAAAAGCGACAAAATGTAAATGCTGCATTTAGACACGGCTTTTCACGCTCATTTCTGATTTTTGCCTGTATGCCATCCACGGTTTAGACCCATATATGCAAACGAGGGTTTAGCTTCTGAGACAGACGGAAAGAAAATGCTGCAACGGTCACAAACGAGATAAAAATCATCACACGAACTTCTGCTTTCTAAAACAACTCCATTATTTTTCAAGGTGGAGAAGGATTAGAGCTCTTTTTTTTTTTAACAACCAATCTGAACAGCCACCTCATCTTGAATGTGGCCAAAACGAAGGCGATGGATGGTTGTGGATTTTTAGGACAACCAGGACTAAGCTGAATACTGTTTCCATCCTGAGGAAAGAGGTGGAGGTGGTGGAGGTCTACAGATACCTGGACGTTCATTTGGACATCAGACTGGACTGGAGGTGTAACACAGAGGCTCTGTAGGAAGAAATAGAGCAGACTCTACTTCTTGAGGAAGCATAAGTCCTTCAATGTGCAGCAAGATGTTGCATATCTTCTTCCAGTCTGTTGGTAAGTGTAACTGTCTTTGCTGCAGCATCAGAGCCGGCGACTCTGAGAAACTGGACAAACTGATGAAGACGGCTGGGGACGGCTCTGCAGCCCCTGGAGGTGGTTGTGGAGAGAAGGATGTAGCACAAGCTGCTCAACATTATGGACAACACCACACACTCCCTACACAACACTACACAAAAGTACACACCCCCTACACAGCCTTCAGGTTAGACAGCAGTCTTCAGTCTCCTTCAGCTCCTAAAAGGATCATTACAGGAGGTCATTCCTGCCCACCGTAATAACTCCTCTCTGTGTCGGACAGGAGACTCCTCTTTTACACTTAATTTGCACATTAATAGCAATATCTTGCTTTTTTATTCTATTTTATCTAGCACTAGTGCAGTGGCTGTTCAAAACGTGCGTGGTCGGACCGGGCCGGACTTTAATATGTGTGCCACAGCCTGACATACGTGTCCGTGGACCAGAGCGTATCCTGCAGCGTGCGCTACTTTTTACCAGCACAGCTCAGTTTGAGAACCGCTCATCCAAACTTCACATGCAACACTGCACGTCCTGGGCAATAAACCTGCCGCATCTCAACTTCATACAAGGTTCTAGAGATGTTCTAGAGATGTTGGTGCCACAGACAGAGATTTCAGTCTTTATATGGTTAGTATTGGTGTATATACAGTATATATATATATGTACTATGGTTCGTATCTTTATAGATAGTATCAGTATTCTGTCTTTTACCTACTTCATTGTGTGTTTTTGTAATTGCTGCTGCAACACTGAACTTTCCTCTTGGGGATAAAAAACAAAACTTTACTCTCTCTCTAAAGTTTGAAGCATGATGCAATAATCACTGCTGCTTCAGGTCATAATGTCTGGATCACACACATTATTCCTACTATGGGCTGTTATTCATATGCAGATTCCCATATCCGAGTGTTTCCCAAAACAGATTTGGAAAATCCAATTCTACATGTTTTTTTTTTTTGTTTGTTTTTTGTTTTTTTTTTATTGTTTACATGCTCACAGTGTGTATTCAATATGTGACGTATGTGAGTAAAAATTGTACCTGGTGGTATAAATACAGCCAAAGAGAATTTCCTTCAGCACCTGATAAGCAGTTTAGCTTTCAAATTATTAATCTGTGGGATTTTCCATGATTTTTTTTTATATATATATATGTTTCCTATACATTTTTCATCCATCCAACCAGATCTCTGAATTCCAAACTACCACAGCAGGCATCTCTAGTCTCCAAACGTTTCCAACTCAGCCCACAGACATGTTCCTGCCAAACCCACTTCCACTCCAGCTGTAATTATCCTCAGAACAGAATAGAATAGCTTTATTGTCATTATACGTAACATATAATGAAATTACAGGTGCTTCTC
>VXCM01007681.1:48590-50422 GCA_014773175.1 Lucifuga dentata | reverse complement strand
GCAGATGATTTGCTGTGGTGACCCCTGAAGGGAAAGCCGAAAGGAAAAGAAGAAGAAGAAGAAGTTCTCATGACGGTGTCCTCCTGTCGTTTTGTTGCTATGGTGTCTTACATCACCTGCAGGTGTTCTCTCAGGTGAACGGCACGAGTAAAATTTAAATATGGCGAAGAGGAGAGAGTTTCTGCTACGAGGTTGAGAGGCAACTTTAGACAAATCTAGACGTGATCATGTGTGAGCAGCTGCGATGCAGATGGCACCAAAATGTCCCCCGTGTCCTGATATTTATAGTTATTTAATGTCCTGTCATGACGACCACGCAGTCACGGATGCTCTTTAGCTCCATCAGCTTCTTTCCAGCCTTTACATTTTGGTCGTGTAGATTTTTCCTCTTCATGCGACAGGAATGTTCTGGATTATTTCTTGCCAGGAATCGGCAGACATTTGTCAGGTTTTTACTCCATCATGGAGGAATCGTATCGTGCTTCCTCACTTCCTCTGCCAAAGTTGCTCGCCATTGTTTTGTCTGTTATTTAATCACCATTTCTCCGCCTCCTTCCTCCATACTTCTTCTCTGAGCCAATCATCGATGAAGGCGCATTCAAATTTCAAAGCAGTGCATGAAGTCACGAGCGACCCTCTGTGTCGCTTTGGCAGCAATCATGTCATATTTCCTGCATGCCAACTGTCCACGTTAAGCATAAACTGGTATTAAAGGACCATACCGGCCATTTTGCATGTTTGAGCCTAATATATTCAATTTCATACATGTAACGTTACTGACAATCATTTCCCAAAGCATACTACTGGAACGGTGAATTAAAAACGTTTTTCCTACCTTCCAGACCTCCATTGGTTTCAGTTCATTCTGCTATTAAAATCAACTTGTTGATACTGTAAACGTTCTTGGGATAGGTAATCCATCATCACCAACAAGACGTGTATTCAGGTTTTTTTAGAAGTTATGTAATTTTAGTGTTTAAGCTCAATAAAAAGCGTGGAGTGAATGTATGCCTCCACCGGGGAATATAGTCCCAAAAGAAGACCTGCGTTTATGGAAAAATTTAAAGGACCGTGACTTCATAAGGCTGTGTAACTATTAGCAGGAGAAACATGGATTTTTAAGGTGGGTGTATCACTTGAATATTTGATTTAGAAAGATTAAGAGATTTAGCAAAATATCAGGAAAGCCGAAATACGGTTTTATCCTTTGGAAAATGATTGTCAGTAACGTAACATGTATGAAAACTGAATATATTAGGCTCAAACATGTAAAATAGCCGGTATGGTCCTTTAAGAAAGAGGTCACAAAAAAGTGAAATGAGAATTTCACTGAGAATAAATTACAAACAAGAAAGTTTAGCAGGTTAGAGCCGATCGACACCAACGATGCCAAACATTCACCCAGAGATAAGAACAAACACGATAAGAACCACGTGTGTGTGTATGTGTGTGTGTGTGTGTGTGTGTGCGTGTTGACATTTCACGCTACTAGCATTTTCTGTCAAATTGGTGCCGTTAAAAAAAAGTGAGAAAGGCACACACGCCCGCACGCACACACGCGCACACGCAGCACACTCACTGCTGATGAAATTAGAGAGAGATAAGGCGAGGGAGTGGGTTTGTGATTAAAATAATCTGATTGGCCCGCAAGCAACCAGGCAAGCAGAATTAAGCCATTTGATTGGAAAATAGATTGTCTCTCCAGGTTTAAGCATTCAAGAGGAGGAGGGCCAGGAGGAATATGCTGCTAACACACACGCGCACGCACGCACACATACACACACACACACACACACACACACACACACACACACACACACACGGGATGCAGC
>VXCM01007681.1:41090-43590 GCA_014773175.1 Lucifuga dentata | reverse complement strand
GGAAATGGTCAGTAACGTAACATGTATGAAAACTGAATATATTAGGCTCAAACATGCAAAATGGATGGTGTGGTCCTTTAATCTCGATTTTTCTTGTTTTTCTCTAAACTAAATAAAAAAGAGGATCAAGCCATAATTCAAACAATTATTTTCTTAATTAAAATCATAAAAAACAAATCATGATACTTTAGGAACGAGCTCATCTTCAAAGTGTTTGTTGCATCTTGAAACACGTCTGACCTGCTGAAAGCTTCGTGGGCGTGGCTTCAACCAACATGATAGATGGCTGTTTGGTGTGTTTAATGCACAAAATGGGGCTTGTTTGACGGAAAGCAACCTGCTCGCATTTCCCCTGTTAAAAATAGTTAAATAGTAGTTTTTAAAAAATCTTCATTTTGCGATTCAGCCGTTTTACACATTGTGCCAAAACATAGAATTGAATTAATCGATTAAACCGATTCGCCCAGCCCTAATGTTGCCCTTTTTTTTCCCCACACACTTGTGTTCAAACTGTTGGAATCCCCAGAAATGTTCATGCTTTTGACAGAAATTGATGTTTTTATTCACCAAGGTGGCAATTAATCATGTCACAAATGCCTATTACTGCAGGAAATGACTGATTTCCAATTAATTATTCACATAAAACCACAAAGCCCCATTTTTAGCAGCAGCCATAACTCTGGTGTCCTAATGATAAAGTCTTTTAGCTCATCCATAATTCATCGTGTTTAAAATGCTAATTGGTTATTAAAGGCACGTTTATAATTGTATTAGCACACCTGAAACCTTTTAATCTGTTCAATTTAGCAGGTAAATCATCTTTACTTGGGTTTGTAAGTGACTGACATTTCTAAAGATCAATTCTAGGTTCAAAATAATGGCAAAAATAAAACAGATTTCTCAAGAAACACATCAGTCTATTGTTATTTTGTGAAATAAAGGTTATTCTATGTGTCAGATTGCCAAGAAACAGAAGATTTTTGTCCACCACTGTCTTTAGAGAAAAATGTAAACTGGATCTAACAGGACAGGAAGCAAAGCAGAAAGCCCAAATGTACGACTGATAAAGAGGAAAAGAACATCAGTCTGTAGTTTGAGAAAAAGACGTCTTACAAGTCCTTGGTTTGCTGCTTCTTTCAACAGCAGATGCCAAATACCAGCGTCATCTGCAACGGTGAAAAGGTAACTCCGGGATGCTGGCCTTAAAGGACCATACCATACATTTTGCATGTTTGAGCCTAATATATTCAGTTTTCATACATGTAACATTACTGACAGTCATTTCCTNCATTTTGCATGTTTGAGCCTAATATATTCAGTTTTCATACATGTAACATTACTGACAGTCATTTCCTAAAGGATAAAACCGTATTCCAGCTTTCCTGATATTTTACAAAATCTCTTAATCTTTCAAAATCTAATATTCAAGTGATACACCCACCTTAAAAATCCATGTTTCTCCTGCTAATAGTTACACAGCCTTATGAAGTCACGGTCCTTTAAATTTTTCCATAAACGCAGGTCTTCTTTTGGGACTATATTCCCCGGTGGAGGCATACATTCACTCCACGCTTTTTATTGAGCTTAAACACTAAAATTACATAACTTCTAAAAAAACCTGAATACACGTCTTGTTGGTGATGATGGATTACCTATCCCAAGAACGTTTACAGTATCAACAAGTTGATTTTAATAGCAGAATGAACTGAAACCAATGGAGGTCTGGAAGGTAGGAAAAACATTTTTAATTCACCATTCCAGTAGTATGCTTTGGAAATGATTGTCAGTAACGTTACATGTATGAAAATTGAATATATTAGGCTCAAACATGCAAAATGGCCGGTATGGTCCTTTAAAGACAGAATTAAAAAGAAAAATCCAGATTGAAACAACAAAAGTTATTTCCCGTCCAATGTCCTTTTGTCCATTTTAACATTTTGTTCTTATTTGCCAGTTTCAGCTCGTCAGCATGACTAAAGAATTAAACATTAATACTAAACGGATCATTTTATATAAAATAATATTATGACAGATTGATAATTCAATATTATCACACCTTGTAGATGTGTTGTTCTCAATTCTTACTCCTGTTTTGTAATTTGTGAGTCTCTGCACAGCACATGATGGCTACACTGTGTGTGTGTGTGTGTGTCTGTGTGTGTGTGTGTGTGTGTGTGTGTGTGTGTGTTTTCCCTAAGTTCTGACCCT
Organism: Lucifuga dentata; assembly: GCA_014773175.1. Taxonomy (NCBI): domain Eukaryota; kingdom Metazoa; phylum Chordata; class Actinopteri; order Ophidiiformes; family Bythitidae; genus Lucifuga; species Lucifuga dentata. The sequence goes on along the minus strand of VXCM01007681.1, from coordinate 41,382 downwards.
TGTATACCAGAGCTGGAGACTGAAATTACCTGTCAGAACAAACTACAATCCCCACCACTTTCTCTCTCTCACACTCACACACACACACACACACACACACAGATAAATAAGTGCTAAAGTCTTTTAAGGCTTGCTGTTCAGCAGTGAGGCGAGCGTTCTGCTGTGAATCTATCATGACAGAACATTCTGTTATGGAGGGATATTTCTCTTGTTTCTAACATGCACACACACATGCACATGTACGCGCACACACACACACACACACACACACACACACACAGAGCATATTTTA